>SNQJ01S0017265.1:50005-102781 GCA_010110895.2 Picea sitchensis
ATTTGTTTTTTATAAGTATCCATAAATATAAAAACAAATATTTAAATTAAAGAAAATATATATCATATATTTTAATAAAAATATAAATATAAATTAAAAAGGATAAAAATATCATTTAATTAAACAATAAATTATATTGATTCATGATTTAAAATTGTTTTTGTTTGATTAAGAGCAAGCAAAAGAGATAGTCTTTCTCTGGTTTAAGAAAATAATATGCTTCCTTAAAAACCATCAACCAGTTATTTTAAGTGATGTGGTTTTCTATCAATAAATGTGACGAATGAACCTGCATTCTAGAATAATAGTTTTCTATTAAAAAAAATGTGATGAATAAGCCTGCACTCTAAAATAATAGCCAATAATATATGTCTCCAATAATGATTAACATACTAAATTATAATATATTTTCTCATTTGAAATAAAATTATATACTATCACTTACCAATATTTAATACAATTATATTATTCTTCAATATTTAATACACTTATACTATCACTTCATACTGACATCATTTCCAATTTCTAATCCAACCAGCTGAGCAACTCTTTTCTAGACTCAGTGGTACAACCAGCCCCTAATATTCCTCATTAATTTTACCATATTTCGTTTAGTATATAAAAGATAAATCTCACAAAAGCTACCGTAACCAGTCGTGTACATTGTGTACTTAGAATGTACGTTCCACGTTACCACTACAGTCTATGATTCAACACTTTGCTTTGTACCACTGACTGGATTCAAAGAAAAAGTAGAGTAGACTGGCCTACCATAAAGTACAGTAACATGCTTGATATTAAATCAGTATCAAATGCCAGGCTGGCTTCAAGTTTCAACTATACTCTACTAAAACCAACACATTTGAACTGGTGTGATGTGATGTCTTTTCGAGCTTTGCAACTTGGAGGTGCATATCAGAGCTGAGCTGTGTTGGTCACGATGGAATACTCTAGGCTATCCAATGGATGAAAAGTGAAGTCTAAATTGAATACTAGGTTATGGAATACTTAGTTATTCACAAAGACATAAAAAAAGTTGATGGATTATGGTTTTGGTGTTTCTATTTTAAACCAATGGGATTGATAGATTTGATCTAAGTTAGGTTAGAGATCAAGTTTATTGTTGAGATTATAATTTAAGAGCATATTCAATAATTTTCAAATCAAATATATTAATAATGTGTGACTTAGTAAGAATCTTGGGTCCTAAAACTCATTGGAACATACTTTTATTTTAAGATTGTCTATCTTTCTAATTTTATCACAAAAAAAGCTCTTTAATATGTAATTGATAGATTAACTCTGTAGAATTCAATTGACTGAACTATATTCATATATAAAAAAGTTGATGGATCATGGTTTCCTGCTTTTTGTTAGCTTTTTAGCTCGGGTGTTTTGTCTTGTATGTGGATGTTACCTTAATATTTACACTACTAGGAACTTAGCTTTGTAATAGTTTTTATAAAGTTGTTTTAAGTGGTTCTTTTATTAAAGTGATTTTTTAATAAAGTGTACCTTCTATTTTTAAAGTGATTTTATTTTCATAAAGCACTTATGTAATAAAGTGAAACTCACTTTAATTTTAAATGAGACATTTTGGAGGGAATGGATCATGACCCTTGATCTTGAAAAAAGAAAAATCTAATCTTGGCCTTTGGATCTAGGGTTGGGAAGGTGAAAAGACACTTTGGAGGGAAAAATGTCATTTTCAGATTATAAAAGAATGCATTGGGTAGTGTGCAAGACATGTCGAGAGGACACCGAGAAGATGAGAGGAGTTGAGTTAGAGAGATTTTCTGAGTAAGCTTGAGAGAGGAAAGTGAGCAGCTTGAGAGGGCACATTTCCCAAGGAGAAAGAGATCACAATCCCAGGGCGATTTCCTGTTTGCAGTGCTGTTCCATTTTTCTGTTGCTGGGCCGTACTGTATGGATCCGTACAGTCCATACAGCAGGAAGAAGGGCATGGTTTTCAAGGCAACCTTTTGGCACGGAAACCGAGGCATTTTTTCTGAGTTTTTCTTGCTGCTGTTGGGTCGTACTGTGCAGGTCGTACAACACTCTGCTAGGCACGATTTTCGAGGCACAAATTGGAGGAGGCCGTACAACTGTACGGACTTGGGCATGTTTTTAAAGACAAAATTTTTGGGACTGTTTGTTGGTGCTATGAGGTATTTTCCTTGGCTGGAAATTGTTAGTTTGTTGTTGTAATACACTTTCCTGAAGCTGAATAAAAGATCTCTCTGTCTTGTTGGGTTTCCCCATATTGAGGTTTTCCATGGCATTTGCCTAAATTTCTGTGTTATGGGTTGCTGTCTACTGTGTTATTTCTGCTGTTATTTTGCTTAGCAATGTGTATTTCTGCTTATGGAAATTTATGAATGTGGGTTTATGCATTTCTGAAATTTATGAAGACAGTTATATCTAGGTTGCTAAGTGTATGATAAGAATTTCATTTGCTAATTTTTGTCATTAAAAATCTACATGGTATCAGAGCTTTGTCTTTGACAATGAGCAATGTGATTTTTGGGCAAAAGGGTGTGATTGTTTTTCTTGAGTTGTGACAGGGAATATGGCTACAAGCATTAGATATGAGGATTGGTTGGATGGAATTTCCAACTACTTGCAGTGTAAGGTTCGTTTGTCAGCTGTTCTCAAGGAGAACAAAATTTATAGCTATGTCAACTCTGTTGTGGCAGCGCCTGCAGCAGATCCTGTTGCTTTGGACTTGCATGAGACTAAGGAAGCCAAAACTCAGAGGATTATTTTGGATGGGGTGAAGGATCACCTTATCCCACACTTGGCTGAGAAAAAGATTGTTAAGGAGATGTGGGATGCACTTAAAAACTTGTTCGAGGCGAAGAACGAGAACTGAAAGATGGCCTTGAGGGCTAAGTTGCATGATACCAAGATGGGTAAGGAGGAGAGTATTTCTTCTTATCTTACATGGGTGGCTCAAGTAAAAGATGAGCTGGAAGCTGTTGGAGAGACCACTACGGATTCTAAGTTGGTGAGGATTGCCTTAAATGGCTTCACCAAAGAATGAGAAGTCTTCGTGAAGTGCGTGGTGGGACGTGAGCACCTACCAGATTTGAGCAAACTGTGGGATGATTTCACTCAGGAGGAGATCCGAGAAAGATCTCAAAGCGGTGATCAGAAGATAGACAGAGCTGATGAGAATGTTGCTCTTGCGGCAAAGAGCAAGAAAAAAGGAAGTTCCGGAAGGGACTTGAGTAAAGTCAGATGCTATTGTTGTAACCAGTTGGGGCACCTTGCCTCTCATTGTCGTGAGAGGAAGAAGAAGAAGAAGGAACCAGAAGGGCCTGAGACAGCTGCTACAATAGCCATGGAGGACTTTGTTTCAAAATTCGATAGGGAATTTTCTTTGGTTACCTTAGTTTCTAGTGTCAATAGCGAAGGATTTGGAGGTGATGTCAGATGGATTGTGGATAGCGGAGCTTCTAGCCACATGACGAGAATCTGGCGAGTATTCCCAGATTTCACATAGATTGGTCATGGCCGACAAGTGGTAAATGAAGGTGGTATGGCGAGAGTTGTACGTGGAGTTGGGAATGTCAGATTCCAACTCGAGTTTGGGGGACTCATGGAGCTTGATGGAGTTCTCTTTGTTCCAGTGTTGAGTGTTAACTTGCTCTCAGTCTCAACCTTGGAGGATGTAGGATATTGCGTATTTATACAGGTAGGAAGTGGACCCGGTAGAGCTGCAGCTGATCGATAACCGGGTGAACAGGTTGTATATGTTGAGAGGACAGCCTTTGATGTATGATTCAGCGTCGGATGATGAGCGTGAGGAGGCTTCTGAGACTGCAGTGGCGCCAAGGTATCAGTCTTGCATTCCGAGAGAAGAGAACGAGTATCTTCTAAGCACTGGCAGAAGGCTCAGCCAGGTTGATTGAACCAATGCTCAAGATGAAGTGAGCTCAGGGTTCCAGGATGTTGCGAGGAGAAGATATTCTAGTTCGAGTTTTGTGTAGGTGTTGCAGATGGGTCCAGGTTCAGAGGGAGCTCCTACAGAGCACAGTGTGATGGGACCAGATGATGGAGATGGCAACGAGTACATCCCTCTCTAAGAGGAAGTGTTATCTTTTTAGCTCGGGAGGTGCTCCGAATGTTTTGTCTTGTATGCAAATGTTACCTTAATATTTACACTACTAGGCACTTAACTTTGTAATAGTTTTTATAAAGTTGTTTTAAGTGGTTCTTTTATTAAAGTGACTTTTTAATAAAGTGTACCTTCTATTTTTGAAGTGACTTAATTTTCATAAAGCACTTATGTAATAAAGTGAAGCTCACTTTAATTTTAAATGAGACATTTTGGAGGGAATGGATCATGGCCCTTGATCTTGAAAAATGAAAGATCTAATATTGGCCTTTGGATCTAGGGTTGGGAAGGTGAAAAAACACTTTGGAGGGAAAAATGTCATTTTCAGATCATAAAATAATGCATTGGGTAGTGTGCAAGACATGTCGAGAGGACACCGAAAAGACGAGAGGAGTTGAGTTAGAGAGATTTTTTGAGTAAGCTTGAGAGAGGAAAGTGGGCAGTTTAAGAGGGCACATTTCCCAAGGAGAAAGAGAGCACAATCCTAAGGCGATTTTTTGTCTGTAGTGCTGTTCCATTTTTTTGTTGTTGGGCCGTATTGTACGGATCCGCACTGTCCGTACAACAGGAAGAAGGGCATGGTTTTCGAGGCAACGTTTTGGCACGAAAACCGAGACATTTTTCTGGGTTTTTCTTGCTGCTGCTGGGCCGTACTGTGCAGGCCGTACAACACTCTGCTGGGCACAATTTTTGAGGCATGAATTTGGAGGAGGCCATACAACTGTACGAATTTGGGCACGTTTTTCAAGACATAATTTTTGGGACTGTTTGTTGGTGCTGTGAGGTATTTTCCTTGGCTAGAAATTGTTAGTTTGCTGCTGTAATACACTTTCCTGAAGCTGAATAATAGATCTTTCTCTCTCGTTGGGTTTCCCCATATTGGGGATTTCCCTGCATTTGCCTAAATTTCTGTGTATTATGGGTTGCTGTCCACTGTGTTATTTCCACTGCTATTTTGCTTAGCAATGTGTATTTCTGCTTATGAAAATTTCTGAATGTGGGTTTATGCATTTCTGAAATTTATGAAGACAATTTTCTCTAGATTGCTAAGTGTATGACAGAAATTTCATTTGCTGTTTTTTGTCATTAAAAATCTACACTTTTCCTTATTACCCATAAGATATATAGAAATTGATCAAATGGGTCAAATAGAGTTGACTTATTTTATTAAACAATTGACAAAGTTTTATTAAAAAACTCTTAAAATTAATACTGATGCTATTTAATTCATTAGTAGTTTAAATGTTAGATTTTTTGGTTTTTTTAACTTTCATATTTTCCTAATTTTCCATCAATTTTAGTTGAAATTCAGCCAGAATTTGTTGGAACTTCAGATTTAAGTAATTCAGTTTGTATAATTCTAGTGCCTTGAAGGTTTTTCATGGTGCCGAATCCTCATAAAAAAAACCAATTTAAATAACAGAAAATAGTGGTTTCATACCGAATATGTTTCATCAAATTCTGATGAAAAAGTTGAAAAAGTCCAATGTTTACACAACTTATATCCACTTATAAAATAGTTATTAAAAAAAATATAAAATTACAAAAAAAAACTGCCCATGTATTCCTATCTATATTTCTGTATTCCATTCTGTATTTCTGCACTTGATCATTGCTGTCCAACACCAGCGGTTTCCTTTCTTTGGAGCAGAAAGGATATTCTTCGTATGTATCTCCACAGCTAATGAACTGCTGCACTGGGGAACAAGAAGACACAACCAATTTTGCTTCTACTTGGCAGGGTCGTTGAGTTTATGCAGACACAATTAGATTCTCAGTTCTGAAAAATGTTGCTATGGTAAAATATTTGGCTGGTAATGACCATGAACCGCGTGAATAATCTAGTATGTGATGTCGATTGGCACAGCTTTTGCTGATATTCTTATGATGTCCGGAATCGAAAAGCTATCATCTCTGGCGGCCACAACTATTTTTATTAGCGTTTCACAATGGACAGTGTACAAAAAATAACAGAAAGCCATTGCAGAGCTTACAAGCAAAGGACAATTAGGGACAGAGGTCGAATACAAATCTTGGGGCCCATGTATAATTTTTAAATGATTCCATTAACGAATAGATTTGGGTGTAGTGGAAGAACGATATCATTGACTGAGAAAAAGAATAATTTACGGTCACCATGTGATGACTATACTGACTTCCAGGCTTCGTTTCCCAATGATATCGTTCCCTCAAGACGTCCAACTTTTATTTCACAATGAATATTGTGTCCACTGTAGAATTATGTTTATAAATATTTAAATATTAATAGTAATAATAACAATAATAATTTTAAGATAGTGTACAAATCAACTGAAGCTGCCCTATTTTAAGATAGTATACAAATCAACTGAAGTTGCCTTTGCCACATCTACAAATTATTTTTCATTCTACACATGTAGCACGCTTGTTGCAATTCTCCTATGGTTTAATCATAATCTTCTTCTTCATCTCTATCTTCACACTACACTTTTCTTCAACTTTGTTGTTCTGTTGTATAAAAAAAAATGCATTCACTCACCAACTTTTCTTCTTCTTTCACACATCCCAAAAGTGAACCAAACATCATTGTTCTGGTCTCTTCTTCATTCATAGGATGCAACCTGCACTTCCTCCCATTCTTCTCTAAACACTAAGTATTTATTCTACCATCATGAATAACACATCTATCTTATTGCTATGGTCTCTCCAAGAAAATATCATAAGCATCTATGCACAAAACATCACGACAAAACCTCAACTATGGAAGTCAATTTCACTATTCTTTCACAATGACCTTAGTCCCTTTCTGCAACCAAGATGTATGGATATGGGTGAGCAATACATTTCAATTTCAAGTTCTACACTACTTCAGTAGAAACAAGATTTTTGGTACTACCTTGACTATCTATAATAAAGTCACAAGACTTACCTTTTACTCTCCGCTTGATATTGAAGATAGTCTTCCTCTACTATGGTTCTTTTCAATATCCTTCTTTGGATGCAACAACACTCTTCTCAACATTAAGTTTTCTTGACTCCACCATAATAACTTCATTTTTCGCTACGGATTATACTACAAAAACATGTGTACGTGTCTATTGTCTTCTTTCCTCATTCTACAATTCTAGACACACATATGCTCTATGTCCCTTCCCTCCACATTCGGAGAAAATCCCTTAAAATATACCACCTTTGCCTCTACTTTTTTTTATCCTCTACCTTTTTTTCCTGTAGAAAAAAACATGTAATTTTATTATAGAGATAAAATTTCAAAATCCAATGCAGAAGCATTCTTGTTGGAATATGTGCCTCAAATATTTTCTTTCCTCCATATAGAAAGCATGTCAAGACATATTGGTGCAAAACCTTAAAAAAACCGAGTTGTAGTCCTCCATGAGACAGGGGAAACTATGTACGTTGTAGCGATATAATACATATGTTGTTAAGCAGGTCGTCAAAAAAAAAAACAAAGTATGTTTCCAAGTACAATTAAGCTGATTGATCAGAGGGGGTCCCCAAGGATTCAAATATGTTCCGAGACGTTGGTCGCTCCTTCTTCCTGGATCTTCCAGTTGCCTTGGTCTAGGTCCAATCCTGACTTTGAAAGGCTATCCAGTTCTTGGTACAAAATCTTGTACACATGAGTGAAGGAGGTATGAAAGAAGAATGAAAGAAGCTTCCTGATGTCATCCAATATTGGTTGAAGGGTGTATGTGTGCAGAGGGTGTCTTTCATTTATGCAATCAATCACCAAAGATGTTTATATGGGAGAGTCCTTTTTCCTTTGCCAGCGTCAAGGGAAGTTTCATTGCCCATAATTCACATATTTTTTATAGCTTGGCCTAGATGAGAAGAGAAAGATATTTTTGTGTCACCATCTAAGAAAATGATTCTTCCTGTAGCTCCAATGGAGGGGGAACCTTGGGATGCTTTGTTAAAGAAGGACCAGGGGATGGAGGGGATGGAAGTGTCTATAGTTTGGGGAGGGAGAGAAGCTGATAATTTGAAGGGATGGTATTGTGGGAAAGAAAGGAGAATTGATAAGGAGGTGGAGGAAGTGCAAGAGGGGGAGGAGGGGACCTCTTCAAAAAATGCATGGTTCCTTGCAATCCAGATACCCCATGCTACTATAAGAGGAAGGGATAAGTGGGAGGAATTTGTGGGAGAAGATAGCCAGGGGAGGAGAGCTTCGTCAATGGAGGATCCATTCCAAGTGTCAGAGATATTGAGGGTCGAATAAATGCTATTCCAAAATTCTAGGGTGAAAGGGCGGTGTAGGAACAAATGGGGAATGTCTTCCGAGCTTAGCTTACACCATGGACACCAACTAGGACCCATGAACCTTCGTCTTTGAATATTTTCCCAGGTATGAGAGTTTTTTTAAGAAAAAACCACATGAGGTGATCCAAGTGGATATTGGTGGCCACCCACCTATTCCAACTGACTCCTCTTGACAAATTTTAGTTCAACATGTTTCTCTGTAATGATGACATTTCTTTGTAATTGTGGGTTCTGCACTTCCGGGGCTATCCTCAATCCCTACAAAACATTTAGGTGGATATTGCTGGTCGCCCACCTATTCCAACTGACTTATTGTGGAAGTTTTCATGTCAGTACATCTTTTTGTATTTCCAGGGCCATTTTGGGGCCCTAAACAGTGTTTTTTTGGCTTTCCACAACCAAACTTATATAGACAGAGTCAGAGTTTGCCGACATAATGTGTAGTTCTCGAAATGACCTTTCCAATGGGCCATAAAGCGCCTAAAATGGAGGTCGTATGCAAAAGTTACGACCCCGGGAAGTTGAGGTACAAACTTACCCATCATGGCCCACATAACTTTTGGTGTTTCATCTCCTAGGTTTAGGTTTTGGATATGTAGGGTTTTGTCATTTATTAGTAATGTTAAAAAGGCCTCTAGAGCCTCATTGTAATCATTCTGCTAAGACGGATGCGCATAGCAACCACATCTCTTCTTAGAGACAACTACCATCATTCAAACAAGTTGTTTTCAGTTCTGCAGTTTTACAGTTTCAACCTATTTTCTTTATTCAATAGAAATTATTGTTCACTATATATCTGTGGTTATTCTCCGTATCTCCGTGTTATTGTGTTCGATCTATTATTATTTCATTCCAATCATAAATATAGATCAATGGTATTAGAGCGATATGCTCTTCATTTTTTTTCTTTGTGCATGTCCTCGACAAGATCTGGGTACAAGAAGTTGGGACTCGAACCAGTCGAGCCTTTGCAAGATCGGTTGTGCCGAGCTCGAAAAAAATCATGTGGGATGAGAAGAAAGATGATGGAGTAGGAGATCCTTTTAAAATGTTTCTCTAGGAATCCCTTGCACGACAAATGAACGAAATGATGGATAAATTTGCACAAATGCTTCGGTGGATGCCCACAGGAGACACATCTTCATCAAGTGGCCATGAAACCCCCTTCAAGGTACAAGTAAATTTTCATATTCCATTATTTAAAGGGTTGATAGATGCAGATGTTGTAGATAAATGGTTGAATCTGCTCGAGGGGTTTTTTTTAGTCCACAATTTTTTCGATAGGGAAAAGATTACTTTTGCACTCCTCAAGGCTTGCCCCCATGTTAAAGACTGGTGGGATACTTACTCTGAGCAAAGAGCCATAGAGGAATCTGCAATATTTGCGGCCGCCCCCACATGGTATTCCTTTAGGGATTCTATTAAAGAACAATACTACCCTGTTGGAAGCTACGAGGACCAGTACACAAGATGGACCACACTGCATCAAGAAAGGGACCAGACGATACCAAATTTCACCAATATTTTCCACACCTTGTGCACCAAATTGGGTATCAAAGAATGCGAATGACATCTGGTGCTCAAATACTGTGGTTGTGTACATAGATATATTCAAACAAAAATGGAGTTTCTAGACATCACATTATTAGGTGTGGCTTATAGATATGTTGTCAAGATCAAGCATAAATTTAAGTAGAAGAGGTGAGATTTTGGTTCTACAAACTCCTCACAGCCGAAGCAGGGCAAATAGAGCCCCAACCCACAAAAAAAGGTAAATAGAAAAGATTTCCACTCTTAGGACAACCAATCCAAGATGCAACCCAAGAAGGGTAATGATAAGTTGAAGAAGGACACGAGAAAGTGGTGTGAATACCATAAAACCCCTTTGCACAACACTGAAGAATGTCATTCCAAGCAGTCACTAGTGGCCAAGATGAAAGCTTTTGAGTTAGAGGCAGATTCTGACTCTGAATCAAATCCAAAAGGAGGGAAGAATATTATTGATGCCGAACCCAACGCTACTGTCACTACCACCAAATTCCATCCAAGCGAACCAAAAGAACTAGAGGAAGAGGAACACCTCTTTCACTCATAGATGTGGGTAAAGGGGGCTCCGCTTTGTTTCATTGTCGATAGCGGCAGTCAGAAGAACCTGATATTAGTAGAGGTCGTCGAGTGGCTAGGCCTTCTGATGACACCACACACACATCCCTACACCATAGGCTAGATTCGCCAAGGAAGAGATCTCCGCGTCAGCCAACAATGTCGTCTACCCTACGACATCAAGCCCTTCAAAGATGAGGTATTGTGTGATATTTATTCCCTTGAAGTTTGTGATGTTCTTTTAGGCCAACCATATTTGTGGAAGAGACATGTTGTGTATGAGTCTAGACCCTGCAATGTTATTATTACTTTGGGTAGACAATTGTACATGATACCAGAGGTAGCGCCTCCTACCATTATTTCTTTAATCTCTGCTAAGCAATGTAGTAAGGTCATTTCATAGACCAGGAAGTTCGTCTTCTTTGTGATCCGTGCTCATAGTAAGAAGAAGGTCACCGCCACATTCATGACCTCTTCATAGAGCCTCTCTTTGAAGCAGAAGCAAGTGGATGGGATCATGGAAGAGTACAAAGATATCTTCTCCACACCCACCAGGGTATCGACGCACTTCCAAGTCAAGCATCCAATTGATCTCACCCCGGGTGCATCTCTGCCTAATGGACTAGTCTATCGTCGCTAATTGATGGAAAATGACAAAATCAAGTGTCAGATCCAAGAGTTGCTTCAAAAAGGGCACATCAGACCCAACTCCTCCCCTTGCGGAAGCTCGATTGTACTGGTGCAGAAGAAATATGGGACATGGCAGCTCTACATTGATTACAGAGCATTAAACAAAATCACAGTCAGGAACCGATACCTAATTCCCTGAATCGATGACCTTCTTGACCAACTCAAGGGAAAAAAGTTCTTCAACAATATTGACCTAAAGTCTGGCTACCTCCAAGTTCCCATCGAACTGACTGATGTATGGAAGACAAATTTCAAATCTAAAGAAGGTCTCTTTGAAAGGATGGTCATGCCCTTTGGCTTAACAAATGCACCAACAACTTTCATGAGGTTGATGGATGATGTATTGACACCCTTCACCAAATATTTTGTGGTGGTATATCTGGATGACATCTTCATCTTCAACAGAACTTGGGAGGAGCACATGCAGCATATTCAACAGGTTTTGAGCACTCTGCGGCAACACAAGCTATATGTCAACTTGGAAAACTGCTCCTTTGGCATGAACATGGCCCAATACTTGGGATACATTGTTGATGAGCCTGGGGTACATTTGGATCTAACTAAGATCCAAGTCATCCGTGACTGGCTAGCCCCTACCACACTAACCGAGCTTCGAAGCTTCTTGAGACTTGCTAACTTCTATTGATGGTTCATGTTGGGGTTCTTCCATATTGCATGGGCCCTCAGCCAAGTGACCAAGGGCGGTGGCAAGGAAAAGTTTGCATGCGGGAAGGAACAACAATGAGCATTTGATGATCTGAAGCATCGCTTGTGCTCCGCTCCAGTACTCTCCTTACCCGATCTGCAAGAACCATTCAAGATTGAGACTGGTGCATCTGACTATGCTGTAGGCACAATTCTCACTTAACACGATCATCTAGTAGCATACCATAGTGAGACACTCTCAGATACCATCCACCCCATCTATGACACGAAAATGTATTCCATTGTGAAAGACTACCGTGAATGGAAACATTACATTCTGGGAAAGGAGACAATCATCCACACTGATCACAAGCCTCTGCAGTTCATACAGACATAGGGGAAGTTGCAGAACGACCGCCATCAAAAGTGGTCCACATACCTGCAACAGTTCCATCTCAACATCAAGTATAAGACACATAGTAGAAATCATGTCGTTAGTTGACCTCCCGCTACTGCACTCACCACCGTGCTCCATTCATGTGGGCATGAGGCATCTGAGTGGCCCCAAATTTATCAGCGAGATCTTGACTTCACCACCACCTATCATCTCTTGGGTACATGTGCGAATGTCACCAATTTACACATTCAGGATGGACTGTTATGCCATCTAGGACACTTTTGTGTTCCCACAAGCGAGTGTACACAGATGATTTGGGATGCTCACTACAGTTGGATGGTAGGACATTTTGGCATGGAGAAAACTATGGCCATTCTGCATAAACATTTTTATTGGCCAAAAATTTGATAGGGTGTTAGCAAGTATATCAGATCTTGCACTGCATGTGCCATTTCCAAGCTCGCCATCAAGAAGCAAGGCTTATACACCCCTCTTCCTACTCCCGAGAGGCCTTGGGAATCCATATCGATGGATTACATGTCTGGCCTTCTGTCCACCAAGCAAGGCAATGATTGATTATTTGTGGTGGTTGATCGGTTTTTGAAGATAGCCATTCTCACAGCCTACAAGAAGAGAATCACAGTGGAAGATACTGCCAAGATATTCTTCGAACGAGTGTGGGTCCATTTTGGAATACCACAGACCATCATCTCAGATTGAGACAACAGGTTCCTTAACACATTTTGGTTGAGTCTTTGTTCACTGTTGGACACCAAGCTCACTAAATCCACTGCCTTCCACCCTCAAACCGATGGCCAAATAGAGGTCGTCAATCGGAAGATTGGGCACATCCTGCACATGTATAAATCTAAGCATCCGCGTACATGGGACAAGAGTCTTCCCTATGTTCAACATAGCTACAACACGGATCTCCATAGAAACACCGACCATATCCCATTTCAGGTGGGGTTGGGATTCCAACCCTTAGGTCCCATTGATGTTGCACTACCTTTTGCAACCACACATGTAGAATATTCCCATGTTCGGTCTGAGGCCAACAAAGCCACTAGATTGAGTGGATTCAACACATACTCCAACAGGTCCATGAGATTTTTCAAAAAGCCAATGCTAAGTACAAGCAACGCCATGATCAACACCGAGTACCGCACAAGTTTAAGGTGGGAGACAAGGTCTGGTTACATTTCCAAAAAGAGCACCTTACAGGGGCCCATCAGAATCTTCGTCCACTTCTCTATGGGACTTACACTATTACCAAGGTTGTGGGTGACAATGCTTTTGAGCTCAACACTCCCCCCTTCTTTGGCTTACACCCAGTGTTCAATGTGGACCTCCTCTGACCATGTTTTCCACCATTATTGGACACCTCAAAGGTCGCAAAACAATTGACACCAATAGAGCTCAACCTTGACTACATGGAATAGGCATCCACTAATCATATAGTGGACACACAGGTCAAGGGCACTTGCCAGTAGAGGATCCAACTTTATCAGGTTGTCAAGGTAGGGAAACTCCTGCACCAAGGAAAGTGGCTCACCCAGGGCCAAATTCAACATAAATTTCCTCACCTGATGGGGGAAATCAAAACAATGGATACCATATATTCCTAAGGGGGGAGGATTGATCGAGGTGGATATTGGTGGCCACCCACCTATTCCAACTGGATCCTATTGACAATTTTTATTTCAACACGTTTCTCTGTAATGATGACATTTATTTGTAATTGTGGGTTCTTCACTTCTGGGGTGATCCTGAAGCCCTACATAGTATCCAAGTGGATATTGGTGGACTCCCACCTATTCCAATTGGCTTATTGTGGAAGTTTTCATGTCAGTACATCTTTCTGTACTTCTAGGGCCATTTTGGGGCCCTAAACGATGTTTTTTTTTGGCTTGCCACAATCAAACTGTAGTCACAATCAAAGTTTAATGACCTAATGTGTATTTCTCAAAATTACCTTTCCAACGGGCTATCACACACCTAAAACGGAGGTTGTATGCAAAAGTTACGACCCCGGGAAGTTGAGGTACCAACTTACCCATTGGGGCCCACACAACTTTTGGCATTTCATCTCCTAGGGTTAGGTTTTTGGATGTCTAGGGTTTTAGCATTCATGAGTAATGTTAAAAAAGAATCTGGAGCCTCATTGTAATCATTCTACTAAGACGGATGTGTGTATCAGCCACATCTCTTCTCGGAGATAGCTACCACCATTCGAGCAAGTTCTTTTCAGTTTCGCAGTTTTACAGTTTCAACCTATTTTCTTTATTCAATAGAAGTTATTGTTCACTGGATATCTATGATTTTTCTTTGTATCTCAGTGTTATTTGATTCATTCTGTTATTATTTCGTTCCACTCATAAATCTAGATCATGAGGAGTTTTGATTGGGGGGGGGTGTTATTGATTTCGCTCCACTCATAAATCTAGATCATGAGGAGTTTTGATTGGGGGGGGGGGCATTTTTAATTTCCAAAGGGATTTCCCCCATCAAGGGATTGGATCATCCACATGCTCTAGAATTAATGCTAGGTAATCCCATTTTGGGACATATGTTCCAGTTGGGTTGAAAGACCAAATTAGAGAGTCTTTTTTATCATAGAGGTTGACCATGGATTCAATTAGTGTTGAAGTGTATTCTTTCCAGAGAGGGGCATGATCTTCGCTTAATCCTACTTCCTCCCAGTCAAGCCATTGTGTTCCATTGTATACATAATTTCTTCTAGTGATTTGGTGTAAGTGAGTAAAACCTACATTGTTGAGCTCCTAAATGACCTATTCAGGGAGGATATGTTTTCCTTTGCATTCAATCCAAGAGTCCTTGCATATGAGAACATCTTCTTCGTTCCTGATTTTCCAAATAAGCTGGTTCCCAATCAAGGGGAAAGATTTAATGGATGATTTCCAAATTATTGATCCATTTTTGGATGTCTTATGTATCTATTGTACCCAATCTGCTGAAGTCTCTGTAGGAAAATCTTTCTCTTTGACTATTTTGGCCCATAGTCCTAAGTTTGTCATGATTCCCCATAAATTCTTGGATGCTAATGCTTGGGAAAAGAGGTGTATGTTTTTTAAGCACCATCTCCCATATTTCTTTGGTAGGGATATGCATTTTTTTGAATCTAGGAATATAGGTCTCTTTTCACCAGAGCCAACCCATAAGAAACAAAAATACAACTGGTTGATTTTCTCCAAAATTCTCTTTAGGACCCAAGCAAGAGGGGTCCAATGTACTAAGATAGATTCCAAGACCGATTTTAATAGAAATAATCTCCAGCTCAGGATAGCCATCTATTTTTACATGAGTGTAGTCATTTTTCAATCTTTGCACAGAGCCATTTCCAGTCCCATTTTCTATAATTGTTTGGTTTTAGAGAGAAACCAAGGTATTTCATCCCCTCTAGATTTCTAGAAACAAGCAGACCCATATCTTTGGAAATATGTTGTCCTTCATTATTTGAAAGTCCTCGGGTGTGAAGGGAGGATTTTTGCAAGTTTACTTCCATGTCCATGGCTAGGCAGATAGTATTGAGAATCTCCCTTAGAGTGGATGAATAAGAGATATATATAAACTTCACAGAAAATAAGAATGTCATAAAAAAAGAGGTGTTTTAGGGAGAAGGTGAGACTGATTTTTATACCTTTGAACCTTGCCACAAAGAATTCCCTATGAATAATTTTGTTGAGATATTCAGTCACCAACATGAAAAGGAGAGGGGAGAGAGGGAATCCTTGTCGAAGGACTCTCTCATCTCGAAATAACATGGTTGTCGAGCCATTTATTGGAAGCATGAAGGAAGAAGTGGAGATGTATCTCATTATCCAAGTGACAATGAAGTGGTAGAACTCCAGATGAATTAAAAGTAGTATGATGTAGAGCCATCTCACTTTGTCGAAATCCTTTGAGAGATCCACCTTATAAGTGATGGATCAATGTTTTTGAGTGTAGATAGAGTGTAACCTCTCCTGAGCTTCCCCAATTGCTTGATGGATTTGTCTGCCCCTCAGAAAGCCAAAATTTTCTTCTGAGATGTTGTCACTGAGGATATCTTTGATTCTTAGAGGAATGATTTTTTCTATGACCTTGTAGACTCTGTTACAAAGTGAGATAGGTCTGAATTGATCGAAGCTTTGGGGATCATCTACCTTCAGAATAAGGGCTATGAAGGTAGCATTGAAGGGGGCATGAATTTGACCCGTTCTTTGGAAGTGATCTATCATCCTCAGAAGGCCATTTCCCATTATTTTGAAGCAACCTTTGTAGAAATCAATGGGGAATCCATCTGGTTCCAGACTTTTGTCCTTCTGGAAACTGTGTATGACCTTTTCCAGTTTTTCCATTGTTACTTTTGCTAATAATTTGTGGTTATCTTCCTGAGAAATGAAACTTGGGAAGAGGCCTGCCACTTTTAGAATGATGTCAATATTCACGCCTTTTTTTTCTTTGCAGAGGGCTTCAAAGTGAGAATATCCTTCCTGTGCAAGTTCAACAAAAGATATTTCCTTTAATTGATCACTTCTGAGGATTGACCAAATGATGTTATGTTGTTTTCTTTTATTGGCATAATGGTGAAAATATTTTGTATTTTCATCACCAACTTTAATCCAAAGGGACCTGCTCCTGATTATCCATTCCTACTCAATGTTCTGCAGGATTTTTAATCGTTGTGAGTCTAACTCATAATCTTATTTCGCTTCCTCCGAGAGAGATCCTTGAGTTTCCATATCGTGCCATGCTGGAATTTTCTTCTCAATCTCAAAGAGGGGTTTACTTTCCTCTTGTTTTATTTTTTTATTCCACAGAATGGAGGCTTCCTTGGATTTCTTCAAGTTTTCCATGAATTGAATGGATGGATATTCTAGAAGATGTGAGTTGTAGGGAACCAAGCAATCCTTAATGACGTCCATGTAGGATTTTGATTCCAACCAGAGGGGGTTGAACTTAAAGGGAATGGGTGGTTTTTTCCCTAGGCCATCTAATTAAATAAAAATGGGACTATAATATGAGATACCATCTGAGGCCACCCATTGTATGAATCTTTAGTTCCCATGAAGAATGGTTTCAAAGAGAAGGAACCTATCTAGTCTCTTTGATACCCGATCATTTCTTGATCTCATATTCCTCCAAGTGGGGAAATTTTTTACATGTTGAATGTTGGCGAGCCCTACTTCATCCAATTTAGATATAAATAACTCCATGAGTGGGTCTCTCTAAGCTGAGTGCCCCCAAATTTCATAGTCTCCCAATGTGAAGTTTAGGTCCACTCCGATGATATAATGTTGATGAAAATCCTTCTCAAAGAAGTGGTGCCAGAATTTTTATTTTTCCGAGTAGGATCCATATACATTAATACAGATAAATTTCATGTTGAGCTCTGAGGAGAATAAGAGGGTAAAAAGTGCAGAGGGAAAATCCCATGAATTTAAAATATTTAAAGAAGAGGAGCACCACCATGTGACAATTCCACTCGATCTTCCTTGTGCATCAAGGGATAGAAAGTCCTATCCCAGGTGGGAAGCAAAGAGAGAAGCCTCTATTATGGTTCCAATAGTCATGGTTTCTTGGAGGAAGATAACATAAGGGGAGTGGATATATACAATTATCTCGAGGAATAACCTTTTTGCAGGGTTATCCATCGTGTGACAATTGTGGGAGAGAAACATCATTGGGAACCCTTTCCGAGCGAATTTACTCTAAGAGCCCCAAGAGGAGATTTTTTTTCTTTCCAGCTTTGATCTTAGAGCTAGAAAGAGATTGAGATTGGGAAATAAAGTATTTATTCCTCTCGAAGTTGGTTTTTGATTTGGGAGAGGAGCTGTACCAATACCTCCTTCGATTCCTGAAAGAGCGAAGGGATGAGGAAAAGAATGTAGGTTGTATTTTTTTTTAGGGGAGGGTGGACGAGATTCAGGGAGAGGGGAGGGAGGGGGTGCAGGGGTGATGGAAAATCATATAGGGATGAAAATAAAGAGGGGTCCAGGGAGGAATCAAAGAGGATGGGAATTAGGAGGGAGGAGCAGGGGTATGAGAGACCATAGAGACTGGGAAGGAAGGGGGTCTCCTCAAAACCTTAACTGATGGGACCCAGTCCATGACCAAAAGAAGAAACATAACAATGAGGATTTCAAGGAGAAGGGGGAGAAAGGTAATCATACATGAAGGGGATGCAACTAACTCAAAAGGATGAGGAGGGGCCACCTCCACATCAGGAGTTGAATGAATTTGAATTGGCTTCGCTTTGTTGATTGTCTCTACAACAAGGGCTAAGTGTTTTTGGATTTCCTTTGTTGTGTTGACTGCTGTGTTGTTTTTCCAATGATTTTCTGTTCTTCAGAATGGAGCCTTCTCCTGGGGAATTTTTCTGCCATTGTGATCCATGGGATCCCTTAGGGCATTCCTTGGCTATATGTCCATAAAGGTGGAATTTGTTGCATTTGAAAGGGATTCCCTCATATTCTAATGGTTGAATGAAGGACATGTCTCTGTATGAGATGGTGATTTCATCTACAAGACCATTAGAGAGTTTAATGCCTACCGAAATCCACATCGTGCCCATATAACTAGAGGAGTTGTAGGAATGATCCGCATCATAGAAAAGGACAATTGCGTTGACAATTTCTTTGAAGATAACATCAGACCAGAAAATTAATGGGAACCAAGAAATTTTACCCTGACATGGGAGAAATCAACTTTCTCCTTGAAAGAATCAAATTATACAGTCCATTTTTTTAAGAATAGGGATTAAGCACCGTATGTCCATGAAACTACAACAATTTGGTGAGCATCCACCTGTGAACGAAAGGTCTAAGAAAGCCATCCCTTGGACATGACCAAGCATTTTGGAGAGTAACCTAGCAATAAGAAGAAATTCTAAGTTGTCCAATGACGTAGAGAGGAAGCATAAAGTCTCCTTCTAACAAAGCGACCCATTAGGGTTTTTACATGCAAAACAACAATGTTGTTTGGCTATATGTTCCCATATAGAACTAGATTTTTTACCTTTACCTTCTATTTAAGGCACTACTTAGGTTTCTTGCGATACGTCATGTCAGAGACTCCAAGATTGAGGACCGAAAATGTCAGTGTTTTTGAAAGTTCCCCATGAAGAAAAGTTTCTGTAAGAATATTCCCGATGAAGCCTTCAGGAGGGGGGGGATACTGGAACAATAAATCCTCATTCCGGAGGTGCTAAAACCATGCCTCAAGGATGACGGTTTTTTGTTGGAGAGTACAGGAATGAGCCAAGCTATCATGGAAGGACAAGGCGAGAGGAAGAGTGACTGTGAGTGTATCAGGAGACGGTCGAGATGGGACAAATGCCAGATGATCACAGGTTGTGGGAGGGGGGAAGATAGAGTGATGAGGGGAGAGATCACACGAGATAAGTGAGGGGGTGGCATGAGGAGAGGTACACAAAAAAGGGGAGGAAGGGGGGTGACATCAGGGGAATATAGAGATTGACATGGTGGGGAGGATGAGGTTGTGAGGAAGGCAGAAAACCCCCAAATGTCCTATCTTGCGATGGGGTCCTCCAAGTATTCTAGAGGGTCCCCCTCATTTGTATCCATATAGGAAGAGGTGGGAGCGAGGGAAAGGGGAACTTCATTGTGATGTAAGCAGAGGGATGCGACAACCCTAATCTCTTATGCCATTCGAAAATGACAGAAAATCCCAAAACCACAGAGCCATCATCGTATGCAAACATTACACCCTCGGGAAGTTGATGTATCAATTAACCCCATAGGGGCCCACAAACCTTTTGGCGTTTCATCTTCTAGGGTTAGGTTTTTGGATGTTTAGGGTTTTATCATTAATGATTTATGTTAAAAATACCTTTTTAGCCTCTCTGTAAAAATCTTCTTGCGAATGAGCGTAGCTTTCACATATCTTCTTAGAGATAAGCTGCCACAATTCTAGTGAGTTCATTTACTCTGTATTTTTACAATTTCCACACATTTCATTCATTAATAGAAATTGTGTATTACTGTATCTATGTGTTTCTTGCAGTATTTTTAATGGGCAAAATTGACTGTCCGTCAACTGGAAGAACAAGTCTGGTCCGGGGTTGTCTAAGTAACCCAAGCTGTTTGGTGTAACTTGTTCTGACAGGTTTAATGGCTCCGTTATCCAATCTAAAATAAAGAAAAAGGGATAACTAACTAATGATAATAACTATAATGTATATATACATACTTTGATATAACTATTTTAAATGTATTTATGTAGAAAAAGAAAACTTAAAAGTCTCACTTATAGACAACATTTACAAATTGCAAGTTTTACTAGAAACTTACGAAATGAATGTAAAAATTATTGCTTTTGTAAAAGAAGATAAAGAAAACACATTTAAATAATTTTTGTTTTCTTTCTATAAATCTAACAAACTTGAATTAACTAAACTATGAAACATAGATGTATAGATAGTCAAAAGTTGATCTAAACATTCTAGTTTCACTAATAAATAAATAACAGAAATCAGAAAACACAAAGAAGCTAACCTGCTGTTAGTTCGTTAGGTGTGTCCGAACCTCTGCATGAAACAAGTGCATCCAGCTACCACACCTATGAGATAAATATGCAATAGACTAATATTGAAACTGTTCTGAACAAATTCATAGGATGTATTGGTAACCGAAGTTTAATAACAGAATAGGGAACACAAATTTAACCCTGTGATCTTATGATCGCAAATAATTAAAGTAAGATAAATCTGAGTGTAACATATTGCATTTCATTTGTTTAATTAAAAATCAAAGAGAATTCCTATCATTCAAATTAAATAGATGATCATAGTGTCGATATCTAGAACAACAAATCATGAACGATATTTATAAATGAACATCCTGAAACATAACATGTCAAGAGTCTAAAGCTACAAGACATATTAAGATATCAAAATAAAACAATACAAAACATTTATGAAACACCATCAACAAAGGACTAAAGCCAAAATGATGTACGTTGCTCCATTAAGTCTTGAGAAATCATTTGTCCATCTTTGGTTCCAGGCCAAGATGCCTTACATTTACAAAATAGAGAGTATTTAAAGAGTTTTTTGAAATCTAAACTTCCTATCTTCTAAGATAAGATCAGATCTCATAAGATCCAAAACATTACAATTATAGAGGGCCTAGAGCCACCCATGACCAAATTGTATCTTCAAAAATTTATGAAAGTTTTCCCTATTTACAAAATAAACAGAAGGGAATACTAATCAACTAGATTGAACATGTCCCATCCCATAAGATCAACATCAGATATACCATGCCCTGAAAAACAAAATAGGGACAAGTTAGGCAATTTTATTAACAAATAATTACTAAATTCTATATGAAAATGACTTGGCTACAAAATCTCTCGATTCTGTAGCCAGTCTTATATGGGTAGAAGAAATCCAAGTTTAACCGATTTGATTTTTTTAAAAACAACATGACTGTAATCAAAATCGTCTTACCATTTAATTAATAACTAAACATAGATAAAGATATCTCATAATTTATAATGTCCTTCACACTGTCTGCATTCTTTATTACAATGTTGTCTATCCTTTTAAGACACTTGGCTTATCTCTGTTCATTTGCCTTGAGGTCACGGTTTTCTTTTGTCAACGATTCATTGTGAGCTGTGAGCACTTTGATTCTTTCCTGTAGGATGGGGATGTCCTTATAGTACTGTTTGATCCAATGCAAGCATACCTCGCAATGTACAACATGAGAGATCTGTCGAGGGAGCGTATAATTGGGTGCAAGAACATCAACACTACCTGTTGCCAGCCTTTGGCCGAGATTTATACCAGTAAACCCCTTGCTATCCTCAAGACATGGTGGAGGGTTGTTAACAAAGTCGTATGGCTGGATAGGATCTGATTTGTGACAATCTGGATCTTCCTATGTGAGAAATTTTTCAATTTCAGAATCTGAATCCTCATGGATCTCGATCGGGTCGATCGAGCTCACATGAGGCTTAGATCGATTACGAAAAATTCTCGAAATGAGCCAACCAACCCTCTTATTTTGGAACCCTATCATTGCATGCTTTTGTTTGGACAATTTGTGAGGTTTCTTACTATCGGTTTTTACAGTGGCTTTAAGGTCAACAACTAATTCATGCACAGGGGTTCCATTTAACTTGGATCCAACATTCTGCTACCCAGGTAAAAACTGATTGGGTATTTCCTCATGACGAGGGTTTTTCTTCAAAGGATCTGGCTTGTCATTTGAGAAATCAAAATGTTTCTCTATCAGAGGCTTATCCAACAAAGGGGTTTCTATAGGAATGTATGTAATAAAACCATTTCGAGCTCAGAACCCATCCCAATCATCATCCAGGGTTTTCAAATGATGGACCAACAACATTTTAATTAAACCATGGCGAAAGAGGCTAGAGTCGAGGCTCTGCCTCTTGTATCTTTTCGATATTTTTTATAGACTCCTTAGCAAATAAAACAAGACATTCAAATGGAAGCCGATAAAATGCATAAGCAATCGCACATGGTAAAGAAAAACCAGGCCATAACGACCCTCACAGGTAATAAATTGTTTAAGAACTGATAACAGACCATTCCGCCTAACCTTAAACAGGGAAACCATAATACCTTTCTCACAACAGTCAATCTTTCTAGAGGTCATGAAAAGACTGCATGACACTTCGTCAATTTTTGAATTCTTGAACCACTTCTGACCAGTGAGAGGAAGCCCCATTGCTTCACTCAAAAGCTCTTCAGTCACCTCCAACTGAACATCACCAACCTTCGCCCTGTATCCATCAAACATTTGGTCGAATTCTTTGGCCACACGAAGGTTATACCCTTTGAATTTCTTAATGAAACTATCCCAGCCCTGGTTTTTCAAATCTTTTGCCGCATCATCAAGAGACAGTAATTCTTGAGAGCCATTCGACTCTATTCAGACAATAAGAGCCATTAAGGGTATGAACAGACTGTAACAAGGGAGACTCAAACTAACTGTGCATTTATATGGTAGAGGTAAGAGGGACAAGTCTGAGTTGATACCATGGAAACGAAACAAGAACCACACCTGCGCTATGATAACATAAACATGAGGGTTTCCGTCATGAAGTTTGAAAAATCCTGGTAATGAAAACCCCAAGTACATAGCACTACACAAACCCTTGAATCATAATTAGAAGCTTGTCAATTCATTCTGCTAGCCAAAATGAAGTACATGATACAGTTCTGGTGTGTTTAATTCCCACGTCTTGAAATGGATATAGTCAATTTACAAAGGGTTGGAATGGATATGTTTTTGCAATCCAAATGCGAATCGATATTCGGCATTATAGTTGATTTACAAAGGATTAAAAAAAATAAGCTTACAGTCCAAATGCAAATCAACATGGGTATTATATCGATATTCAATAAGCTCAAAAGAAAAAAATCATTTAGGTAAGAAATATGAAGTAGATGTAAGCCCAATGAACCTTTAAAAAACCAGGCTTTGAATAGGGATATAATACGAAATTAAGTTTCCATGCTTGATTCATGCTTTTAGTCATGAATCAAGCATGCAAATGCAAGATAAAAATAAAACAAGAATAATCAAGCATATTTTATAATCCAGTAATCACCCCCAAATAGTAATATTTACAGGATGAGGTGAAGGCAGCTACAGGAAGTGTCTTTTGTCGTTCAAAATAGCAAAAACATGTAGGGATTCCAACAGTGGCGACTTAATGGGAGAAGCAGTTATCTCGGCATCACTAATGAGTTCATGTTAGGACTGATTAGAATGATTAAAGATTAAAGAACAGTTGAAAGGAAATCAAAGATCCCAATCAAATCCCAAAAACATCACACAGTCCAGCTTCAAATGTCTCTCTGTTCAAATGAAATCCGATGACAAATTTTAATTACGAGAGAAACGATATTTAAGCTAATGGCTCCAATACTGTTGACAGGGTTGATGTTGCTAGCAGGCATCCATAGCTTCGATAGGGATGTCAATTAACCCACTCTGACACCTCTACCCTATCTAAGAATTGTCAATTCAAAATGAAGGGCATTTTACGATTAATATCAAAATTTATACCTGATAATTTTCTTGAACCCGACATTGCTTCACTGCCAACAGGCCTGTTCAGTACCCCAATGAAGTTGTCTTGGCATCATGCATGCATTTACCCACTGCCTGCAGACCTATTCAGTATCTCGACGGGTTTACAGACACTTCCCATAACTCTTTAGAAATTATTTACAATTTTGACATGAATTTAATGATCTTCAGAAGAGAGGGGTGATGCTGAAAATTTCAGTTTTCAGAATACTTGATATTTCCTAGCCTTAATTTTTTTTTTTTTTGCTTGATAACCTTCATTATGATCTGAAATTAGTTTTCTAATAAGAATAAATTTTCGAGGACAGGAAGGCACACTTGAGTTGTTTTCTTTTAAAAAATAGGGACATCGTAAAGAGCTTTAATGATGATCGTGTCTGCTCATGATTATAAAGTGAAACCAGGAAACCTACTTCAAACATAAAGTTTCTTTATCTAGGCTACGTTTCGACAATTTACAACATTGATGCTTAAAAAAAAACCTTGACTATTGCTTCATGATGAGGCATTCTAGTTTCCCTTCACGAACTAAAAGGTGATACAGACATAAGTTTATTCTGAATACAGAAAAATCAAGCAAAATGAAAAGAACCAAAATCAGAAAACAAAAGAAAAATTAAACAAAGAAAAATATGTACAAAGGTGGATCTTGAAACATCAAGAAAAATACCTTTTGAGAGCTTGGCCATTCACCGGGAAGGTGTCTGGCTACCCCTCCAAATTGTGTAGACGAAAAGAGATGGGACCTAGTTTTTTAGTGATTACGAATGGCCCCAACCACAGGTTCTGGAATTTGCTGTGTTCCCCTTTTCCTTCGTGAGGTTTATCCCATTTAACAACCAAATCTCCTACCTCGAAGTTCCTATATGAAGAAGAGTTTGAATCAAACCAGCTTTTTACAATCTGCTAATGCTGGTCCAACTTCTTCTTTGCTTGTGCTCTCACTTCTTCTAGTTTTAATAAGGCATTTATTCGACTTTCAAGAGGAGGGCAGTTCTCTTCTTGAACTTTCTGCGATAATTGTAGAGAGGGAAGCAAAACGTGTGGAGGGAGAATCACTTCTCTTCCATAGACAAGAAAGAAAGGGGAATTTCCAACAACGGTTTTTGGTGTCACCCTATCATCCCAGAGTGCATTAAATAGAGTGTTGTGCCAATTCTTGTGGTTTTCAGAAACTATCCTCTTAATGATTTTAATCAGATTTTTGTTTGTCGATTTTGCTAAGCCATTTCCTTGGGGGTAGTAGCTGGTAGAATATTTCAATTTAATCCATTTTTCTAAGGTGAATACATTCATATCCAGGGATGAGAAATAAGATGCGTTATCAAAGACTAAACATTTAGGAATGCCAAATCTAGTAATGATATTCGAGTTAAGGAAAGATACTACCTGATTCGTGTTTACCACTTTCAAAGGTGCATCTTCAGACCATCTAGTAAAATAATCCATTGTTGTAATGATATATTTATGCTGTTGTGAAGAAGCAAGGTTAATTGGCCCTATGATTTTGATACCCCACTGCTGAAAAGGTGAATCTGCAGTAACAAGCTGCAAAGGAAATGATGCCTTTTTCACCCATCCAGTAGCCTTTTGGCAGATTATGCATCTATGACACAATGCGTGGGCATCTTTAAATAGCATGGGCCAATAGTATCCAACTCTCAATAGTTTGTGAGCAGTGGTGTCTCCACTGAAGTGTACACCAACTTCACCTGCATGAAGTTCAGATAATACTCTCTCTGCTTCATCTTTTTCCAAACAACACATCAGAACACTGTCGAAATTCTTTCGAAACAATACATCATTTATGAACTGGAAAGATGCAGATTTTAATCTGAGTGCTCTTCTGTTTTTAGGGTCAAGATAATGAGGAGAAGATCCATGTGTCAAATAAAATTTAATATCATTATACCAAGAACTAGCAACAACTTGTGTACAATTGATTTGTTTTTCGTTATGCTGGTTTACAGTTAAGGTATTAATTTGACTTTCTTGTTCTTTAACTGAATCAACGACTAGCTTAAATAGGCCTTGACCTCTAAAAATTTGTGCAGGAGTTATTTCAAGGTTATATTCTTGTAACGATGTCATCCAGTTTGCCCCTTTTCATCCAATTCCTTTGGTACTAACAAGTTTCTAACAATAGGATAAGGGACGATGACTTTGGTTTTGGATTTCAGCAAATATGATCGGAAGTGTTTCACTGCTTTAAAAACCGCATAAGCATGTTGATCTACAATTGGGTAGTTAAGATCCACTCCTTTGAAGGCTGAGATCATAAAGGCAATAGGTATCTCATTACTTTCAACATTCTTTTGTGTTAACACAACAACATAAGATCGGTTGGAGGCGAAAGTGTAAAGAGTGAAATCTTGCGAGAAATCAGGACTCATCAAGGAAGGGGGCTTCCACTATGGATTTTTTGATGGAATCAAAGGCTTGAATTTCCTGTGGTCCCCAATGATACTGAACATCATTTTAATTAAATTATGCAATGGCCTTACCATTTCTGAAAAACTTGGGACAAACCTTCTGACAAAGTTAATCTTGCCTAAAAATGACGACATGGATTTCTTGGAAGCCAGAGGGGAGAGTTTAGTAATATCTTGGGTTCTTTTAGGATCGATAATCATTCCATCTTTGGACACTATGAATCCAAGTAGTTTTCCTTGCTCATCTGCAAAGACTATTTTCTTGGGGTTGAGAGATATGCCATACTTGCGGCATCGTTCTAGGACAACCCTAAGGTGAGACAAATGATCTTTTTTGTTTTTAGAAAAAACAGTGACAACATAAAGATAGACCACTACTGATTGATTTAGGAGACCATGAAAAGCAATGTCCATTGCTATCTGGACAGTGGCCCTGACATTTATAATCCCAAAAGGCATCTTCCTATAGGCATAAGTGCCACATGGGGTACAAAAGGTGGTTTTGAGTTGATCCGAGGGAGACATGAAGACTTAGTTGTATCCCGAAAATCCATCTAGCAGAGATAGTCTTTCAGAACTCGAAACTTGTTGAAGTATTTGTTCCATTGGAGGAACGAGATAATTATCTTTGTCCGAGGCTCGGTTCAAGTTACGAAAATTGACACAGAGTCGAATTTCACCACTTTTCTTCCTTACAGGAACTAGATTAGACACCCATTGTGTGTGTCTCACTGGGAAGATTATCTTTGCATTCAGTAATTTATTTAGTTCTTTCTTGACAGTGGGTTCCAATTCGAGGTGCATCTTTCTTAATTTTTGCTGAAAAGGATGAGTTTGCAGTTTCATGGGGATGATATGTTGTATTATATTAGGATCAAATGTTTTTACATGATCATATGTCCAGGCGAAAATGTCTTTGAATTATTTAAATAGTTTTATGAAAGCAGATCGTTCTTGCTCAGAGCATCTTGTTCCCAAATTGATATTTTGAGGATTATCTTTAGTCCCTAAATTTACCGTCTCATAAGTCAAGGAAGAGATATTCGTTTTACAATTAACTGACCCTCTAAATTTATCATGTAAGTCATAAAACTTTTCTAGTCTTATGACGAATCTAGGGATAGAGTTTACTAGATCAGACGTCGATTCAGAAGATCTAGGATTTGATATTACCGTGAAGTTGCGGAGGTTTTCATCGTGAGTTCCTTCATCGATAATTGCACCTTGGAAAGTTTCCTCCATATGCAAGAAGTTGATGATTTGTTGGTCATTGTCGAACACCCTCCAATTGGTAATGTTATCTAGGATCGACGGCCTGAACAATAATTCAACCGAAAATGCATTAGAAGAAAGACCCTCTGTGGGCAAAATTTTAGAAGCAACATTAGCCAATAAATCAACCTCTGAATTACTTAATCTAGGAATGGAATTTATATTGAATGCTGAAATTTTTTGCATTAGACTCCATACCTCAGTTTGATAACTTTTCAGATGTGGTGATAGGCAATGTATGGAATTTCTTACCTGCCTGACCATGATTTCTGAATCACTGAATACCATTAAATTTCTTATGTGCATATCCACATCTTCCCTGAGTCCTTGCAAAAGTGCCTCATATTTGGCGGTGTTATTAGTGCACTCGAATTCCAATCGATAGACAATTAAAGTTTTATTACCTTCGGGATCAATGAGCACACATCCCGCACCGACTCCTTATTTGGATCTAGATCCATCAAAGTACAACGACCAAATTTGAGCTTCATCGACAGTGTTTGTCACACTTGGCAAAGCTGATGATTGAGTACAGGTCATAAGTTCTGATTGTTGCTTAGGATTAGTGAAAGAGGAAATTTCGGTCATGAAGTTACCAAAGAAGGTGTTCATTCCCTGCATTTCAAGTGAATTAGTGGATGTAGTAAACGATTCATTTGCATCATTCAAATCTGTTAGGGTGTGCTTGAAATAACGTTCACAGTTTATCCTAATTCTATTTGGCTGTCCATTTTTCGGTAGCCACAAATGAGACTAGTATGTGGAAACGTAACCATGCATTTGCTCGGACCAATCCCTGCTAAAAAACAAACCATAGAATTCAGGGATGTCAAAAACAATGATGTCAATAATTTGGTGAACCTTAGGATTAGAAGACAGCCTAACCAGAACATTTTTAAGTTCACCAATTACCTTAACGTTCATCTGATCAAGATGAATGATCTTGAGACTAGAAGGTTGAATTTCTGCATTAATTTTTTGACAAACAGATAAATGCATCACATTTGATGATGCGCCAAAATCCACCATGCAATTATGTACATTTCTATTGAAAATTTCAAAAGTCAGTAAGAAAGGAGGGACATTTTTACGAGTATTAACAACAAAATTCTGTTGATTTTTTGTCGTTGTTCCTGAAACAATTTTATCTAAATTTGATATAGTTTTTTAAGTTGAATCCATTTTATCAGGAAGTTCGGGTGTTGTTTTAGTAGGGATCTTTTTTTCTGTTTTAGAAATGATTTCTGCAGTCTTCTTTCTACTAGAATCGTTGTTCTTACTATTTTCTGCGATATTTTGAAGCAGTTTCTACAGAATTAGAGGAAATTTCAAAAGCTCATAAACAAAATTATTAGTCCTTAGTTTTTTCAGATCTTCAATCAAGTCATATTCTAAAACTGGAGCTTCTAAGAAATGTTTTATTTCAGCTTGTTTAGGCTGTTTTGGAGACACATTACTACTCATTTCGAAAGATGGTTTACTCCGTGTTTTTCTTCTTGTGTCATAAGGGTGGACAATTTCAAATTTTGCTTGGAAAATACTGTCATAAAAGTGTCTGAAGATATTGGGAGATGACTCCTCTTCTTCAGCTACTTCTTCCTCAACTGCATCTTCAGAACTTTTAGGAGGGGTAGAGTTATCATGTGCTTCAAGAATAGTTTGCAAAGCGTATTGTAAGCTTTCGAAATTAAGACCTTCAGTGGTTGGATTTGGCCGATTGGGAGGAAAAGGCTTTCTGAAAGGAGGTTTAAAACTTCCTTTACTTGAGGATGCCTCTTCGGCCGATCTCTTCAAGTCTATGACTTGATTTGATAATTTTTGGAAAGCCTTTTGCAAGCTTTCTAAGTCTAAAGTTTCTAGTTGGCTTTTGGCTTGGGGAGGCCTAGTAAGGATTTCTATTTTCTTTTTAGAGGATGAAGTTGTTTCAGCTACATTATTGAGATTATGTTTTAAGATTAATATATCATTTTTTATTTGACTTGCCTCCTTGAAGGCTTCCAATAATATATAATTTTTAGACCTTTTAACCCAAATTGCTATAATGTAGAGATTTGGTGTAATATGCAACAATTAGACTTTCAGCAGGGATTGAATCTGTGAGAATTTGATTCTTTAAAGTCAGGAACCTTTGGTTAAAATATTTTACTTTCTCCTTAGGGTTCATTTTTAGGCTGGAGAGTTCCATAACCAAGACCTCAAGAGATTTATCATCTCCAAATTTCTCTAAGAAATAGGTTTCGAATTTGTCCCAAGAGACAATGGTCTAGGGCTATTGGGAAAAATACCATGTAGAGGCATTACCCTCAAACGTACACGGAAAGAGTTTACATACTACATCTTCATGCTCTACACTTAAGAGTCTAATGGCTAACATGAACTTCTTTATGTGATCCTTAGTAGATTGTTTAGAATCTGGATCAAACTTAGGCAACCATTTCTCCAGGTGCTTTGGTAATGGGTATTGGGGTCCAGGTACAACCACAACATCTTGATCGAGCCAAGGTATGGCATAATTGTTTTGGTTTTCCATGGGTGTAGGTGGTGTCGAAGGATGATATGGTTCAGATGAGGAACTACCTTCATTAGAGGATTCTCCTCCTGAAGAGGATGGAGATGAATGAGGTGGGGAAGGTGGAATACTAGATCCCCTGGCTCCAAGAACAAGTGTCTCGGTAGGATTGATAGTATTATCTCCTAAAGGGTTTAAATGCAAACCAGTGCCTTCAAGCTTTTCTCTGATATCAGAGAAATATAAGGGTTGATTAAGTGGCCTACCAGGTTGTCTGATGCGGGCCAAGGCACTATGTGTCCTTATGAGTGATTGTCGAAAAATTTCTTATACGTCGGCCCCTTAAGGATTTGGTGTTACTGGCTCAACGAGAATCTCAGGATTTTCGTTCGAGGTAGTTGCTATTTCAAAAGTAACGTTGTTGTCAGAATGACTCTGTGTTACTATAGGGGAGCGAGTGTGTGGGGGAGGAGTCTTGAGACTTCCACGTGCCATCAATTGTATTCAGGCCCTCCTTCTAGCGCCATTTGTTGATGGGAAAAATTGAAAGTCCATCAACTGGAAGAACAAGTCCGGTCCGGGGTTGTCTAAGTAACCCAAGCCGTTTGGTGTAACTTGTTCTGATGGGTTTAATGGCTCCGCTAGCCAATCTAAAATAAAGAAAAAGGGATAACTAACTAATGATAATAACTATATTGTATATATATACATACTCTGATATAACTATTTTAAATGTATTTAAGAAGAAAAAGAAAACATAAAAGTCTCACTTATAGACAACATTTACAGATTGCAAGTTTTACTAGAAACTTACGAAATGAATGCAAAAATAATTGTTTTTGTAAAAGTAGATAAAGAAAGCACATTTAAATATTTTTTTTTTCTTTCTATAAATCTAACAAACTTGAATTAACTAAACTATGAAACTTTGATGTACAGATAGTCAAAAGCTGATCTAATTCTGGTTTCACTAATAAATAAATAACAAAAATCAAAAAACACAAAGAAGCTAGCATGTTGTTAGTTCGTTAGGTGTGTCTGGACCTCTGCATGAAACAAGTGCATCCATCTACCACGCCTATGAGATAAATCTGCAATAGACTAATATTGAAACTGTTCTAAACAAATTCATAGGATGTATTGGTAACCGGAGTTTAATAACAGAATAGGGAACACAAATTTAACCTTGTGATCTTATGATCACAAATAATTATTGTAAGATAAATCTGAGTGTAACGTATTGCATTTCATTTGTTCAACTAAAAATCGAAGAGAAGTCCTATCATTCAAATTAAACAACTGATCACAGTGTCGATATCTAGAACAACAAATCATGAACAATATTTATAAATGAACATCTAGAAACATAACATATCAAGAGTCTAAAGCTACAAGACATATTAAGATATCAAGATTAAACAATACAAAACATTTATGAAACACCATCAACAAAGGACTAAAGCCAAAATGCTGTACATTGCTCCATTAAGTCTTGAGAAATCATTCGTCCATCTTTGATTCCAGGCCAAGATGCCTTACATTTACAAAATAGAGAGTATTTAAAGAGTTTTTTGAAATCTAAACTTCCTATCTTCTAAGATAGGATCAGATCTCATAAGATCCTAAACATTACAAATATAGAGCGCCTAGAGCCACCCATGATCAAATTGTATCTTCAAAAATTTATGAAAGTTTTCCCTATTTACAAAATAAACAGAAGGGAATACTAATCAACTAGATCGAATATGTTCCATCCCATAAGATCAACATTAGATATACCATGCCCTAAAAAATGAAATAGGGACAAGTTAGGCAATTTTATTAACAAATAATTACTAAATTCTATAAGAAAATGACTTGGCTACAGAATCTCTCGATTCTGTAGCTAGTCTTATATGGGTAGAAGAAATCCAAGTTTAACCGATTTGATTTTTTTAAAAACAACATGACTGTAATAAAAATCGTCTTACCATTTAACTAATAACTAAACATAGATCAAGATATCTCGGAATTTATAATGGCCTTCACACTGTCTGCATTCTTTATTACAATGTTGCTTGTCCTTTTAAGACGCTTGGCTTGTCTCTGTTCATTTGCCTTGATCACGGTTTTATTTTGTCAACGATTCATTGTGAGTTGTGAGCACTTTGATTCTTGCCTGTAGGATGGGGATGTCCTTATAGTACTGTTCGATCCAATGCAAGCAGACCTCACAATGTACAACTGGGGCGATCTGTTGAGGGAGGGTATAATTGGGTGCAAGAACATCAACACTACTTGTTTCCGGCCTTTGGCTGAGATTTATACCAGTAAACCCCTTGCTATCCTCGAGACATGGTGGAAGGTTGTTAACAAAGTCGTATGGTTGGATAGGATCCGATTTGTGACAATTTGGATCTTCCTTTGTGAGAAATTTTTCAATTTCAGAATCTGAATCCTCATGGATATCGATCGGGTCGATCGAGCTCACATGAGGCTTAGATCGATTACACAGACTTCTCGAAATGAGTCGACCAACCCTCTTATTTTGGAACCCTATCATTGCATGCTTCTATTTGGACAGTTTGTGAGGTTTCTTGCTATTGGTGTTTACAGTGGCTTTAAGGTCAACAACTAATTCATGCACGGGGGTTCTATTTAACTTGGATCCAACATTTTTTTGCCCAGGTAAAAAATGATTGGGTATTTCCTCATGACGAGGATTTTTATTCAAAGGATTTGGCTTGTCATTTGAGAAATCAAAATGTTTCTCTATCAGAGGCTTATCCAACAAAGGGGTTTCTGTAGGAATGTCTGTAATAAAACCGTTTCGAGCTAAGAACCCATCCCAATCATCACCCAGGGTTTTCAAACAATGAACCAACAACATTTTAAGTAAACCATGGTGAAAGAGGCTAGATTTGAGGCTCTGCCTCTTGTATATTTTCGACATTTTGTATAGACTCCTTAGCAAATAAAACGACACATTCAAATGGAAGCCGATAAAATTCATAAGAAATCGCACATGGTAAAGAAAAACCAGGCCATAATGGCCCTCACAAGTAATAAATTGTTTAAGAACTGATAACAAACCATGCCACCTAACCTTAAGCAAGGAAACCATAATACCTTTCTCACAATAGTCAATATTTCTAGAGGTCATGAAAAGACTCCAGGGAACTTCTTCAATTTTGGAATTCTTGAACCACTTCTGACCAGTGAGAGGAAGCCTCATTGCTTCACTCAAAATCTCTTCCTTCACCTCCAACTGAACATCACCAACCTTCGCCCTGTATCCATCAAACGTTTGGGCAAATTCTTTGGCCACGCGAAGGTTATACCCTTTTAATTTCTTAATGGAACTATCCCAGCCCTGGTTTTTCAAATCCTCGGCTACATCATCAAGAGACATTAACGCTTGAGAGCCATTCGTCTCTATTTGGACAACATGATCCATTAATGGTATGACCATACTGTAACAAGGGAGACTCAAACTAACTGTGGGTTTAGATGGTAGCGGTAAGAGGGACAATTCTGAGCTGATACCATGGAAACAAAACAAGCAACACACCTGTGCAATGATAACATAAACATGAGGGTTTCAGTCATGAAGTTTGAACAATCCTGGTAATGAAAACCCTGAGTACATAGCATTACAAAAACCCTTGACTCGTAATGATAAGCCTATCAATTCATTCTTCCAGCCAAAATGAAGTACATGATACGGTTCTGGTGTGTTTAATTCCCACTTCATGAAATGTATATATTCGATTTGCAAAGGGTTGGAATGGATATGTTTTTACAATCCAAATGCGAATCGATATTTAGCATTATAATTGATTTACAAAGGATTCAAATAAATAAGCTTACAGTCCAAATGCAAATCAACATGGGTATTATATTGATATTCGATAAGCTCAAAAGAAAAAATCATTCAGGTAAGAAATATGAAGTAGATGTAAGCCCAATGAACCTTTGAAAAACCAGGCTTTGAATAGGGATATAATATGAAATTAAGTTTCCATGCTTGATTCATGCTTTTAGTCATGAATCAAGCATGGAAACGCAAGATAAAAATAAAACAAGAATAATCAAACATCTTTTATAATCCAGTAATCACCCCCAAATAGTAATATTTACAGGATGAGGTGAAGGTAGCTACAAGATGTGTCATTTGTCATTCAAAATAACAAAAACATGTAGGGCTACCAACAAGTATCTCCATGTATTTCCTTGTTATATCTTTTCCTTCATTTCATTCTTAAAATAATTTGGATAAGTGGTATCAGAGAAGTCTGCTCCTTGTTGTTTCTTAGTGCATGTCCCCAATGCGTTCAAGGTATAGAGAGTTGGGTCTCAAGCTAGTTTCTCTTGAGGAAAACCACTCTTTCCATCCCAAGTGGCCTCCCATGGTAGAAGAAAATAGATACGAGGGAGCAAGAGATTTATCAATTTGTTGCTAGCAGAATCCCTTGCACAATAGAGGAATGAGATGATGGATATTTTTTCCAAAATCCTTCAATGACTGTAGACAAAAATAGTTTCATCTTCATCTAGTGACCATTTTGGAAGCGCCATCCCCTTCAAGGTACAAGTTAATTTTGATATTCCTGTATTTGAAGGCCACATAGATGCATATGCTTTGGAGAAGTGGTTAAATATACTAGAAGGTTATTTCTCTGTTCACAATTTTTCCAATAGGGAAAATATCACCTTTGCTCTCTTGAAGGCTGTCCCCTATGTCAAATATTGGTGGGAGACTTATTGTGAGAAAAATTCCATAGAGGAGTCTAGGATATTTGGAGCTGAGCCTCCTGGGACTCTTTTATGGATGTCATCAAGGAACAATATTACCCTGTTGGAAACTATGGTGACCAATACACGAGATGGACCGCACTACGTCAAAAGAGGGTCCAAACAATGTTAGAGTTCACAAATAGCTTCCATACATTACACACCAAGCTAGGTATCAAAGACTCTGAGTGGCATCTAGTTCTAAAATATTGTGGGGGTCTACATAGGTACATCCAAACATAATGGATTTTCTGGACATCTCGTCATTGGGAGTCACTTATCGATATGTTTTCAAAATTGAGCAGAAATTTAAGTAGTAGAAAAAGTGGGAGTTTGAGTCTGCAAATCCACAAGAAACGAAGTATGGTAAAGGCGACCGTAACTCATACAATTGCAAACCTCAAGACAACCAGTCCAAGAAGTGGGAAAATAAGGGTAACAGGAAGAGGAAGAAGGACACTGGAAAGTGGTGCTACTTCCACAAAATCCCTTGGCACAACACTTATGAATGTTGCTCGAAATAGTCATTGGTGGCTGAGATCAAATAAAAAGAGTCGAACCCCAACTCAGACTCTGATTCATAAAAAAACAAAAGGAGACAAATCATTGATGTAGAACCCATTGCTACCATCATGACCACAACAATCCAACCAAAAGAACCAAAGGAGCCCAAGGAGGGGGATAAACTCTTCCATTCACACATGTGGGTGAAGGGGACCCTATTGCATTTTATTTTTGATAGTGGAAGCCAAAATAATATAATATTAGTAGAGGTCATTAAGAAGTTAGATTTTCTAATTACACCACACCCGCAACCATACAACATCGGGTGGCTTCGCCAAGGAAAATATCTGTGCATCAGCCAATAATGTCACATGTCCTATGGAATAAATCCATTCAAGGATGAGGTACTGTGTGATGTTTCCCCACTAGAAGTCTGTGATGTTCTTTTAGGTCATCCATATATGTGGAAGTTAGCTTCTTCGTGATCCAATGAGAAGGTGAATATAAGGACACTGTGACCACTGCAGCCTTAGCCCAAGAATTTTCTATTCAGCAAAAGCAGGTCAACAAGATCGTAGAAGAGCACGCATATATTCATACTTCACATATGGGGGTGCCTTCACACTTTCTAGTCAATAAAATCCATAACATATCCCTTCATAGTTCTATTGGCCACATCCCTTTTCAAGTGTGCTTATGGTTCCAAACGTTAGCTTCCATTGATATAGCTCTTCATGTTGCATCTTCATCGATAGAGTCCTCCCACACTCAAAACAAGCTAGATCATGCAACTAGATTGGTTGAACAAATCCAACCCATCCAACTAAGGTTCATGACATCCTTCAACAAGATAATGCTAAGTACAAACACATTGGATATCAGTGGCCACCCACCTATTCCATTGTCTCAAAACACATTTTTTCAACTTGGCAATTTTCTACGGTTTTTCAAGTCCTAAATTTTCAAGGTTGTTTTGAGGCCATGAATGAGGTTTTTTCGACATTGTGAGGACTAGGAAATATCCATAGGCTCTTTCCTAGGCTCAGTTGAAATGTGTACTTCTCGACGAGACCTTTTTAATGGGCTATTGAGCGCCCCAAACTAAGATCGTATGCAAAAGTTATGCCCTTGGGAAATTGACATATCAACTAACCCAATCAAGGCCCACAAACCTTTTGGCGTTTCATCTTCTAGGGTTAGGTTTTTGGATGTTTAGGGTTTTCTCCTTAATTATTTATGTTAAAAATGCCTTTTGAGCCTCACTGTAAACATCTTCTTGTAAATGAGTGTAGCCGTCACATCTCTTCTTAGAGAAAACCTGCCACCATTCTAACGAGTTCATTCACTCTGTGTTTTTACAGTTTTCACAGATTTCATTCATTAATAAAAATTGTGTATTATTGTATCTATGTGTTTCTTGGAATATATCTGTGTATTTGCTTGCTATATCTCTTCCTTCATTTTGTTCTCAAAATAATTTGAATCACATGATCTCTTGATAGTGCCTCTTTCTCTTTTTCCTTTGAACTTTTCTTCTCGATTTAAAAATTATTCATTATCTCCTAATGGGGCCTCTTTCTCCTTGATTTTCAAATTTTGACCCCTGATTTGTTGATCATGCCCAATTTCTAAATCATTCCCTTTTCACCCATTTCAAATGTGTTTTTTCCTCTTTCAAATGGCCCCCTTTTTTCCCATTTTGAACATTCTTTCCCCCTTTCGAATGGCCCCCGTTTCTCCCATTTCAAATGTATTTTCCCCCTTTTTGAACTTGCATTGAATTTACAAATCGAACTTGATTTTGCAATTGGGGCCATTTTCAAGCATTTCAAAAGCCAATCCAAAGGTAGATATAAAAGAAAATAACTCCAAAAACGCATACAACCTTGTTTGTCATAATAAATATAGAATGAAAAGAAGGTGTCTAGGAAGATAACAAACTAGTAATAGATGAATAATCAAAATTAGCATTCCCATCTCTGACTCATATGCAACCTGGGTGGCAAGTACCCTCTCAATCACTAGTAGTAGCTTCATCTGAAGTGAACCACCTACCCTGAACCAAAAGAAGAAGTAGTGCCTGAAGGGGAAATAAACTAAATCTAGTAATAATAATTTTCGGTTAGAGTTCTCACATGTGTCCCTAATTTTTTTGGATTAAGGAAGAGTGGTAGCTCTTAAATAGAAATCAAGCCCTAAGTAGAAGGTATTAGTTAGAAGAAGTTGTGAGAAAATGGAGGGCTCTCATTGGTTTCTAGGAGATTCCTTTCTAACCTAATTTTGGGTGAACACTGCCACCCCCACCCCCCCAATAGTTTATAAGAGACATATTTTTCTCATTTACAACAGTTGATGGGAGGTTTATTAGAGGTTCCAACTAGCATAAAAAAGGTGAAATAGAGGAAAGAGGCCATTAGAAAATGAATATATTCATAGAGTATCACTATTTTTTAGTGGCAAGTAACATTCTTCTTCTTCTACTTCTCCTCTTTCACTATATAAGCATTATTTGAGAAACCTATATTATAAAGGGATGCAAGGGGTCCATGACAGTGATTTTACAATCCCCACCCCTACTGTACTTATTGTATAAATGAATAGCTGTTTCATACCCAAGAATTTCCCCAACATTAGAAATGTTATTTTATAAATGAATTGTTGGGTTTACTATGTAATCAAGACCGAGGCACATTGCATCTAGCAAAGTAATAAATTTCAAGCAAGTTATTAATTTTCCCTTTCACGTTTTTTCTCACATAGAATAATCCAATGGATGTATTCTTGTCTTTCCCATTTGGTTTCTATCTAATGAATATATTTTAGACAAGTAGTTCAACCTCCTCCTTAGCATATATTTGTTCGTTTTCTCTATTTTTTTTGTCAAGCAAGACTAAATAATGGTGCCCCTGGTTCACAAGATTGTTCCCATGGCTAGAAATTGTTAAATCCCCTTGTTATTTGGCTTCTTGGTCACCCCCAAAAATCATAACTCAACATTATTTTTATTTTGTTTTGAATATATTACAGAAACAAAACCATGTACCATCCTTCACCTATGACAAATCCAGTAATCCAGTCAAAGCTTCATGGAAAAGGTTGTCATAGTGTGATTGGATAGGATGATAACTCAAAGGAAAAATAATAGTACCCCCCCTCTAGCCCGAGGATTGGGTCAAAATCCTAGAGTGGCACAAGAAGGTGCTCCTGCACAATATATACTAGAAACCCAAGTGAGAGTGAGTTGTAACAACCCAGGGGACAACATAGGAATTGAAACCATTAATTGGGAGACAATTCTCCTTCATACATAATGAAAAATCTATTGGTGACTCTGATTTTTAATTTTTTTCTAGGTTTTAACCTTGTAAATTATGATACTTACCATTTTGCATTATTGAATATTTGTAGCTTGTTGAAAAGTTATTGGGGACTCCACTGGGGAAGGCATCCTTATTCCCATTGCTACTAAATATTTTCTACTTGTGGTGAGGAATTAGTGTCTCTTTAGGTGAAAACATATCACCTGGTGACTCCCCATCCATTTCACAGTGCTAGACCAGACTTAGATCAATGCACCTCTTCAAAATCCAAATCCTCAATGAAACCATCTATTCATGTTGATTTTCTAAGTTTTATTGCATACTATTGTTAAATTCCATCTTGAAAATCCCCTATTGTAATTTTATTGTAAAATTTTCAGAATACCCTTCTTTTAATTGCATTCCTATCTGCATTTATAATCCTTCAAATCTTCCATAAGATAGGATGTTATATCTACATTTGTTGGCCCTAAACCCTTATGCTAAGGAAACCCTAATGTTGAAAACCATGAGTCATTTCTTGCATTAGTTGTCATCATGGACAAGAATCAACCTAGCTATGTATCAACCCCTAATCTTTCCTACAACCCTTCATCCCTTTCTTGATGGATATCTGAAAACCATTGCAAAATTCAAATGGAATAGATCCTTTAGCTATTAATAAACACTTCACCTCCTTTCAAGATTTCACCGTTAACCTCCTTGTTGAGAATACAAATGTTTTCATATGTATCTTCATGCATTACTTAAAAATGGATGCCAGATCCTAGTTCAAGAACTTGATATCCAATTCCATCTCCACTTGGAAACAATTACATGATCACTTCCTATGTAGGTAGGGAAAGAGAAAATATCATTTCCATCTCTTGACAGATTAATTATTTAAGGAAGGATGACTTAGAAGGTGCAACAAAATTTAGTAATAGGTTCCTTAAGTATTATCATGGAATCCTTGAGAATATTAAGCCTTCAAAATCCATTGGCATGTTGACTTGCATTGCAACCCAAAGCTCTTATGTTTCACTATACCTCAAAGAATGACATTCAGTAATTCTGGATGCCATGATTGATGATGCAATAGACATAGAAGGTAGCGTGGTGGCTTCATCTCATCCCCATCCTCCCAAGGAAAGTGAATGTGAGAAAGAATATAAGGCTCCACTGTATACTCCAAATCTAGTGGATTCTTGTTTACATGGGGGGCTCATAACATTGTCAAAATATAAAGAAGATGGGAGGACAACATTTAATGTTCCCTTAAAATTGAAAAATCAATTGTGAAAGGAACCCTCTTATCCCAGTATACATACAAAACATCAATTTCATTATAATGGGCCATCAAGTCTTGCTAAAGTGGGGGTTCAAAAATTTTGAAGGGTACATTTAGGGTGAAAACCTTTCTAGGCTCACATGTCAGCGTGAGGAAGAAATTGTTAAAACCAATGGTTATTGGTCACCTTCCTCCATTTCCAAAAATAGTTAGCAACCAAATGATGCAAGTCAAAAATATGGTGGTTTGTAGCAAACATGTTATGGAATTAATGAGTTATTTAATGAACCTATTTCTCTTTTAAAATATATTTCTATCAATGAATTTTCATTAGATTCTACTCCCGATTTAAAGGATGCAAACTAAGGAAACAATGATTATGATTGAAAAAAATAGGAACATGATGAAGAGGGGAACCATTGATCCATTTGAGAGAAGGTGTCCTTGGTTGTCCCTGAGCATGAAAGTGAAAAGGACGTTTAGCTTGAGCATGGATATTTCCAAGGCAAGAATGATGGAAAGGTAAAAGAAGGCATTAATGATAATAAAGAAGAAAGGGGGCTCTATGGTGAGAGATCCTTGTAGGGAAAGGATGGAAGATCTCATGTCTTCCTCAGATCTGATCAATATTAAACCAATCGAAGGAAAATTCACATGGACAAGTAGATGGACTAGCCTTGGTCATATTGCGACTAGGATGGATAGGTTCCTGGTTCATAGATCCTTCCTGGAATATTATGTCTTCTTATCTTCTCTTATCCTTCCCTGGGTTGGGTCTGATCATTGTCCCATTGCCCTTCTCTTCTCATATTCTTTTGATTATGTTAACATTTGGTTCATAACAAATTATGGAACTATCCCTCTTTGTTTCAACCCCCTCTATCTCAATGACCCTTCCTTCTTTGAGACGGTCTTGAGCTCCTAGAGCCATTAGGTTTCGGCTTCCCTCGTCTTCATTTGGGAGAAAAAGTTGAAATCCACCAAGCTGGCTTTTAATGGATGGGCTAAGTATAAATTCAAATCCCTAGAAGTTGAACTTAAGGAACTTTAGAATCAAATAGAAGATATCCAGGGGAAACTGGAAGAAGAGCAGGTTTCTCAAGACTTGCTGCAAGAAGAGAAATCAATTTTTTAGAAGTATCAACATGCCCTTAGAAAGGAACAATAGTGGAGGTTCAAGTCTCATAGCCTTTGGTTGCAAGCAGGATACAAGAACACACCATTTTTTCATCGGAAAACAAAATCCTAACTCTAGAAAAACAAAAAGAAATTAAGACATCATAGGGGGAGGTTATCTCCTCTTATGATAAGATCAAATATGCGACTTTAAATCATTTCGAAGAGCTCTACATAGAGATAGGAATAACAGATGAGGATGACAAAGAGAAATTTCTATTGCATATTCCCCCCTAGTTATCCCAGAGGAAAATGAATCTTTAGTTCGATCTATCATGGAAGAAGATATTTTGGAGGTGATCCAACATCTAGACTTAGAAAAAATCCCCACTCGAATGGATTTACCGCTATATTTTTTTAGACGATGTTGGCACATCATCAAGTTCAATTTTGTAAGAATGGTACAATATGTTCATATATGCGCACGTATGGGAGGAGAAACCAACTCTACGTTCCATTCTCTGATCCCGAAAGAGGTAAACGCTACTTCTTTTTCAAGGTTTAGGCCAATTTCCCCGTGCAACCTCTCGTACAAAATTATAACAAAAATCATAGATAATAGGATCAAACCGCTTCTTTATAAGCACATCTTTCTCAACCAAGGGGTTTAGAGAAAAGGAAAATTGTTGACAACATCATTCTAGTTCAAGAAGCCATCCAATCAAGCAAGTTGTGGGAAGAAAAGGGGATGATCATCAAGATCAATATGGAGAATGATTTCAATACAGTAAGACACAACTTCCTCTTTGAGATCATTCATAAGTTTGGTTTTGGTGTTGGCTTTATCGGTTGGGTTTCGACCTACATTAGTATCCCGTGGATTCCCCCTCTGGTTAATGGTTTCCCCACAACCTGATTCAAACTCACCATATTTTTGAGGCAAGGGTGCCCCCTCTCTCCACTTTTGTACATTTTAATGGTAGAAACCCTCAACAAAAGATTGGACTTTCAAAGAAGGGTTGGTAATATTCTTGGTATCATAATTGTTAGAGGAGCTAAGAAGATAAATCACTTTCAATTTTCGGACAACACTTTGCTGTTGGGGGGAGCCTCTATTGTCATTTCCTCCCGATTCAAAGGTGTCGTGGACTTGTTCAAAAAATCCTCCGGTAGTCTTGTTAATTGTGCCAAAAACGATTTTATGCCTGGAACATTGGTGTTAGAACCCTCACAACAATGGCTAGGATCCTCCAATTCCACTTTGAAGTGAACTGGCGTTCCTTCAAATACTTGGGTATTCCCATATGCCTTCATTCCCCTTCCCCTAAATCATGGCACCGTATCCTTTCCAAAATTAAGGAAAAAAATCATCAATGGGGAGTGTAGTGGCTTAACTTTGTTGGTCATCTTGTCTTGATAAAGTTTGTCATTTCAACCATACCCATCTTCGAATTCTCTTATTTGCTTGCACCAGTGAGTGTGAAGAATACTCTTGCTCCAGAATTAAGGCACTTCTTATGGTAGGGGGTAAGTCTAATATAAAATATTTCATTTAATAAATTGGAATATTGTTTGAGCCCCAAAATCTCATGGATGACATAACCCTATGAGCCAAATCGCTATGGAAACTCATTTTGGGTAAGAATGATTGGTGGAAAGAATCTATTCTCAAAAAATACTTCTCTAGGGATCAAGCTCTGTGCTTAAAAAGGGCTCCTGAGGTACATAGGGGCTCTCAAATTTGGAGACTTCTAAGGGCTTCTCTGTCTCTCCTTCAAAACCTTCTGATATGGATACCTGAAAATGGTAGGAAAATAAATGTTTGACAAGACAACATCATGGGGAATCCTCCTCTCCATTATGATCCAATACTCTCTCTCTAGACTTCGTTGGATATCCAGGTTAAGTTTTCACTTTATGATATCTCTTCTTGATCTAGGGTGTTATAGACAAATTCGTAAATGTGGACATAAACAAATATCATGTTAGAAAAATGGGATCGTAGAGAAATAAAATAAAACAAATGCAGAAATAAAACATAAAAGATACACAGTACAATAGAGACACAGATATACATGGTTCACCCAGTGTGGGCTATGTCCACTAGAGAAATTGCCAGGTCCTTCCTTTATTATTATCCATCAAATGAAGTCATACAACCTACATCACACCCACTGCAACTTCCTCTTCTTTCTCTCACAATCTCCTCACTTAGAATACACTATTTGTAATGATACATAGCCGCAATACATTTCCCTCATAAAAGAGGGTTTCCTTCTAGGGAAAAAAATCCTAACATAACTTCTACTGTAAGATTTGCGACCTTATAATGAACGATCTAGATTTACTATGAAATTACAATATACATTTACAAGGAAATTTTTCCTTCGGGGGCTTCACCCTCAAACCCCCATTGGGGCCCCCCTTGCCCTCGGACCCCCCCAGCCAAGGGGATAGCCCCCCAGACCCCGCAGGAGGGGCAATCCCCCCCTACACTCCCCCGCGTGAAGGGGTGTACATTCTTCCAGGGTGTAAAGTCTTCATGGGGTATAAACATGACTGAAAAATAAAGACCTCTGAATCAGAAAGATAATTAGGCTCCACAACCAACATTTCCCTAGTTCAGGAACCCGAAACTAGAACAAAACATAACAATATAAATTCCTTTCCTTAGATTTTAGAATCGAAATACGAATATGTAAGTAGATCGTACCTTTTTATTTGAAGTTTTCTTTTGTTAATTGAAGCTCCAAATTTGTTCCCAAAGTCTTTTTTCTATAGATCTGTGTAGGAATAAAAAAGAACAAGTGAAAGCAGCAATACAATACATATTTCGATAAATCTATGTAGATGGCCAAGGAAAAATACAATAAAGATGATATACAAGATTTATAGGAAAGGGAAAATATAACTACATTAATAAATTAAGAAACAACTTACAACTAAGCCTTGGCGTTGACAAACTCCTTCCAGCAGTTCAATGCTTCAATACCCATGCAACCTCCATGAATGCCGTCACCATCTCTTGAGCACTTTCGCACGACTAAATCTCTTAGAGCTAAAATGAGACTCACAATCTCTCAATCACAAATCATAAGCTATTCTCAATTCACCATTAATTAATTACTCATCCTTCCTATTATCCTTTCCCTTTAGAAGATGCCTCCATTTATAGATTGGAGAGGAAACCATGAGGAGGTTAGGATGAGAGGTTAGGTTCTCACTAAAACAGGAGAGACGGGTCATCAAAACTTCTCTTCTAGAAGCTTCGAGAATTTCTTCATTTTTCCTACGTACAAAGGTTGTTGCACCCTTAAACCTCAACAAAAAAAAACATTGTCGCACCTTCCAGTGATGCAATATGTAACAAGTGAAGTTGTCCCAGCTTGCTTGAAAGAAACAAGCGACAACTCTGCAATTTAGGGATTTTTTAGAGTTGATCCTTCCCAAGAATACTTTCTCTCAGTTTTCTTCCAAAGTTCAATGCTTTAGATGTAAGAGAATATGCAGTATCACTTGCTGCGACAAAATGTTGTATAACATAGGGATTTTGGAATTTGGCTTGGATGGGATTTTGGAGATGTTCTTATGTAGCTGCAAGGCCTAGCCCATTACTTATTGCTTAAGCTTCAAGGAGGCACCCCAAGACACTTTGACATTTCAGACTCTAGAGGTTAGGGAGGTTAGGGATATTCAATGCACCATGGTTACAAGATTCAACTTCTTTAGTCAATGATCCCTCCTAAGTTAGAATTTTGGAATAATATATGGCATCTAGATGCCCCCCCCCCCAAAAAAAAATAAACATCTTTTGTTGGACTTTAGCTCATAGGAAGATCCTTACTGGGGAGAATTTAAGCAAAATAGGTATTCAGGGCCCCTCCAGGTGCATTCTATATTGTTCTACTAATGAATCTTCTCCTCACTGTTTTTTGGAATGTGATTTCTTCAGGTTAGTTTGGCAAGTTGCATTGCAGGGGATCAATCATAGAGTCAGATGGATAGACTTTGTGGGTCACATTTTGGGTAGTTGGCGGTCCCATTACCTGGGTTCCTTCTTGCACAAGCCCATTTTTAAAAGGGTTTGGACTTCCCACTCCAAGTTCATCTCCTTGCAGATTTAGTTAGCAAGGAACAAATCCATATTCAGGGGAGAAAAACCCCTTCCTAGAAAGGTTTCTGCCAAATCCATAACTATGATGTTTGAATGTTCTATCAATCTGTGTCTCAATCTATCCCTTCGATAGACTCCGGACTGTTTGGATGAATCTTGGTTTCTTTGGTTTTCCCTGCCAACCAGTTCTTCGATTTCCATTTGTCCCAGAACACACTAGCAACTTCATCTCTCTCCCTACGAATTTGGATGATGGAAACAATCCCGAACTGCTTACACTCCATGCTTTGATGGTGCATCAAAGAGAAACCATGGGGTAGCAGGAACAAGTGGGGTTCTTTTTAGATCTCAATGATCTAAGGAAATTTTATTCTCTTGGAATTTGGGACGGACGTCCAACAATCAAGTGGAAGCCTATGCCCTATTGCAAGGGGTCATTCTTGTTGGAGCTCAATAGGTGCATCATCTCATCATATTGGGGGATTATAAAAACACCATCCATCATTTTATATTGGGCTCCTCTTTGCATGAGGTTTGATTATGCTCCATTATTCAAAGAATCCGTGTGACTCTCCAGGTTGTTCCTCAAATGGAATTTTTCCACTTTTATCGAGAGAACAATGATCCATCAAACCATCAAGCAAACATTGCCACTACTCTAAAAATGGGGGATTTAGTGATAAATGATCATGGTTCCTTCAAGCCCATTCCCTAATGTTTCCCCTCAATTATTATATTTCATGGAGCATTCAAGTGTCGAAAACACAAGTTGAAGTCCTTCAAGATCGTCCTCAGGTAATGAAATCCCCATCTGATTCTAGGCAGTCTAACATTGCCTCTTCTCCCTTGGCTGAGTTTTCTCTTACATATTTGAATTACCCTACTTTTGGGGTTGTGATGGAGAATAGAGACAAAAGGGGCTCCCCCTCTCCATGGTAATTCAAATGTAGTGTTTTTTCCTTTTTGTCCTAAGAATTTTGATTTGAATTTATTCTGCTAAGTATTTCATTGTAAATTTTCTTGTTGGACACCTTATGTACTTAGTTGTAATTTTGTTTAGATGTATATCAAAGCCTTGTAAGAAACTAAATGGTATTAGGTGGGCTCCTAACCCTGCAATTTTTGCTAATACAAAATCCATCAAGTCTTATGAAAAAAGAAAAAAGAAAAAAGAAAAAAAAAAAAACATTTTTAATCAAAAAATCATTTTAATTGAGAATAAAAAAATTCATTAAATTAGATTTAATAAGACATTTTTTCTTAGGATTTTCTTAAAAAAAAGTGAAAAAAAATTCCTACATTAGATTTATTGAATATTTTTTTTTTTTAAATTTAAATTAAAAAATAAGATGTTGTGAAGCTAAAGTTTTTTTTTTTAAATGGTATTGAACATCTTAATGATTTTGGTTGGTTTAATGACTTTAGAATTTATTTTGATTTAAAATTAATATGGGTTAAAAGTTAAAATTGATTAATGGAGTCCACTTTTGAAAGGTCAAGTATATAAAGGGAAAAACAATTGAAAGAAAAAAGGCATTAAAATAAAGTAATCTAACTAAATAAAAGAAATAATGAAAATTGTAAATTTTAAAATGAAAAAGGAAATATACAATGAATATACTGAAAAAAATTGACATTTAAAATGACAAAAAAATATACAATGAATGCTGATGATAATTAACTTTCACTAAGATTGAATTTGATGTATAAACCTTAAAATCATAAAATTCTTCAATATAACTTGAAAGTTTTTATCTTTATAAAATCTTCTTTTAAAAGAACCATAAAATATTGATATTAATTTTTTACTTATAATTTTTTGATAAAAATAAGAACAAAATGTTAAATTAAAAATTTGAATTAATAAAAACACATATCATCTATTTTAATAAAAATAAAAATTATATAAAAATTAAAAAGATAAAGGCCTTGGCTAACTGTTTTACAAACCAATTACACAATAAAATATATACTATACTTAATACCAATATTTAATACACATATACTATCATTGGATATTTAATACACTTATACTATCACTTTATAGTGATGTTATTTCCAATATCTAATCCAATCAGCTGATCAATAAATTAGATATATACATAATATAGTGGTAGTCTAAACAAGTTAAGTTAGATATATACATAATATAGTTCTTAGTTTAAACGTTTTAGTTTTAGTTATTTTTAGGTAATATTTTCAGGGGATATTTGTAGTCATAAATTGTTAATGTAGATTTGAGTGATTATTTCTGTGTAATTTTAGTGCTTATATATTTTTCAGTTTGTTAAATCTATTTCTGCATTCAAAAATAATTTTTAAACAACAAAAAATAGTAATTTTGTGTAGATTTATGTAACTAAAAAACCCAAAACTTAGAACAATTAAACAACCCCTAATAGATATATCCTCACAAATAACAATAAATTAAAATGTATAACAACAAATAACAATAAGTTAAAATGTATTGATAATAGCTAGGTACAAGTCACATGACATAGACGCTCTTTTCCAGATTCAGTGGTACAACCAGGCCCTATTATTCCTCATAAATTTTACCACATTTCACCATATTTATCCTCATCACATACCTATAAACATTTAGTCTCTAAAGGATAAAGCTCAGAAAAGCTAACTGTAACATTTAGTCTCTAAAGGATAAAGCTCAAAAAAGCCTACTGTAACTGGCCGTGTGCACTGTACTCACAATGTACATTTTCTACATTAGCTAGGTAGCATGGCAATAGCGACAAGATCCACGTTACCACTACAGTCTATGATTCAACACTTTGCTTTGTACCACCGACTGGATTCAAAGAAAAAGTTGAGTAGACTGGCCAACCATAAAGTACAGTAACATGCTTGATATTAAATCAGTATCAAATGCCAGGCAGGCTTCAAGTTTCAACTATGCTCTGCTAAAACCAACACATATGAACTGGTGTGATGTCTCTTTGAGCTTTGCAACTTGGAGGTGCATATCAGAGCTTTGCAACTTGGTGGTGTGATGTCTCTTTTAGCTTTGCAACTTGGATGTGCATATCAGAGCACTGTTAGTGTTAGTGGAATATTTCATAGCACCTTAGGAATTTCAAAAAAAAGTTCATCAAATTTAATGGTTTGGATAACTCTTTTACTTAAATTAAATTAAAAATGTGAATGGTTATTATGAATTTTTAATCATATTTGATGGGTAAATCACTCAGCGATGACAATTTACTCATCAAATTTCATCACTGCTTCTGGATTTAAGAACATCCAATAGATTTAAGATTTAAGGTAAAATCTATGTGACTATCCACTATCATATCCACTGGATTTAAGACTATGAACTGGATTTAAGATAAAATCTATGTTATGGAATATCTAGTTAACAAATATAGAAAGAGTTGATGGACCATGGTCTCGGTGCTTTTCCTTATTATTTGAGGAATCATTCACAGCAGCTATTTGGTATGCAATTGATGAATTATCCCTGTAGAGGAATCATTCACAGTAGCTATAGTGAATGATGAGGAATCATTCACAGTATGCAATTGATGAGGAATCATTCACAGTAGCTATAGTGATGTTATTTCCAATATCTAATCCAATCAGCTGATCAATAAATTAGATATATACATAATATAGTGGTAGTCTAAATAAGTTAAGTTAGATATATACATAATATAGTTCTTAGTTTAAACGTTTTAGTTTTAGTTATTTTTAGGCAATATTTTCAGGGGATATTTGCAGCCAGAAATTATTAATATAGATTTGAGTGATTATTTCTGTGTAATCTTAGTGTCCATATGTTTTTCAGTATGTTGAATCTATTTCTGCATTCAAAAATAAATTTTAAACAACAAAAAATAATAATTTTGTATTGATTTATGTAGCTAAAAAACCCAAAACTTAGAACAATTAGACAACCCCATATATCCTCACAAATAACAATAAGTTAAAATGTATAACAACAAATAAGTTAAAATGTATAACAACAAATAACAATAAGTTAAAATGTATTGATAATAGCTAGGTACATGTCACGTGACAGAGACGCTCTTTTCCAGATTCAGTGGTACAACCAGGCCCTAATATTCCTCATAAATTTTACCACATTTCACCATATTTATCCTCATCACATACCTATAAACATTTAGTCTCTAAAGGATAAAGCTCAGAAAAGCTAACTGTAACATTTAGTCTCTAAAGGATAAAGCTCAGAAAAGCTTACTGTAACTGGCCCTGTGCACTGTACTCACAATGTACGTTCGCTACATTAGCTAGGTAGCATGGCAATAGCGACAAGAACGTTACCACTACAGTCTATGATTCAACATTTTGCTTTGTACCACTGACTGGATTCAAAGAAAAAGTAGAGTAGACTGGCCAACCATAAAGTACAGTAACATGCTTGATATTAAATCAGTATCAAATGCCAGGTTGGCTTCAAGTTTCAACTATGCTCTGCTAAAACCAACACATATGAACTGGTGTGATGTCTCTTTGAGCTTTGCAACTTGGAGGTGCATATCAGACCACTGTTAGTGTCAGTGGAATATTTCATATCACCTTAGGAATTTCAAAAAAAAGTTCATCAAATTTAATGGTTTGGACAACTCTTTTACTTAAATTAAATTAAAAAAGTGAATGGTTATTATGAATTTTTAATCATATTTGATGGGTAAATCACTCAGCGATGACAATTTACCCATCAAATTTCATCACTGCTTCAATTTCATCGCTGCTTCTGGATTTAAGAATATCCAATAGATTTAAGGTAAAATCTATGTGACTATCCACTGGATTTAAGACTATGAACTAGATTTAAGGTAAAATCTATGTTATGGAATACCTAGTTAACAAATATAGAAATAGATTTTAAGGTAAAATCTATGTGACTATCCACTGGATTTAAGACTATGAACTAGATTTAAGGTAAAATCTATGTTATGGAATACCTAGTTAACAAATATAGAAAGAGTTGATGGACCATGGTCTCGGTGCTTTTCCTTATTATTTGAGGAATCATTCACAGTAGCTATTTGGTATGCAATTGATGAATTACCCCTGTAGAATTCAGTTGTTTGGATTATCTCAAGATATATCTCACATACTTTTTCATTAAGAGTAGCAGCAAAGAAAACGCAACTTACAACGTTGCATCGAACAGATTGGAAGGTCAAGCATTAAACTATAGGCTCATTAGATATTAAAAAGTAGAATATTAAAGTATAAAGCATTATTAAAATTGAATTGAATTCTTTTAAGGCAAAACATTAAAACATATGCTAATTTCTTATATTAAAAGTATTAAATTGAACATATTTAATGCTTTTATCATTAAACCATATGTAATTTTTATAAAATATCAGGTTAGAATAAATGTAACAAAATGATTTTGATAAAAGTTCTATACAGTATTTTAACCAAATAATTCTGATAAAAGCACTTTGTAAACATATTCTGCAAGTCAGATACATTGAACCATCTCCACATCACTCATAAACATATTCTATAAAGTAATATATTGAATATTTGCAACGACATAATTTTCATAAAAATACTATGCAAAAATATTAACATATTGTATGAGTAATATACATCGACCCATTATATGAATTCTGTGAATATGTTTTGAATGACAAAATTTCAATTATATTGAATCTCAGTTTAATTAAAGTATACAATCATTAAATTGGATTTAATTGACTACTTTTACCTTTTCTCAGTTTTGTTTTATTGAAGATGTGAAGATAATGTTTATAATAAGTAAAAAAAAATAGTTGATTTGGTAAATAAAAAAAATTAAAATAAGAAAAATGGATAAGATGTTTTATGATGTAGTCTAAATTTTTTATGTTTTTAATTATATCTTGTAATTGTCATTTCAATTGGGTTATATAATTGTTGGTGAAATTGCAATATTTTGTTACTTATGGTGCATTTTTAAATGCATAAATGAATTTAATATTGTGAAAAATCCCTGGAACACTAACTCAATTAGGCTATACAATTTTTGGTGAAATTGCAATCTTTTGTTACTTAAAATACATTTTTAAATAAATAAATGAATTCAACATTGTGAAAAATTCCTGAAACACTTAAATTGTGCACATTTTACAACTAAAATTTGCAGTTCCAACCATTTATAACTAAATTTTAAATAAAATAAATCAAAAAATATAAAAAAAATAATTAAAATCTTAAAACTTTTAAACTACCTCATATTTCATTATATATTTCATTATAAAAATATGAATGCTTCACCAAACATAATAATCATAACAACTATGTCACATGAATTACAGAAAGAATGACAACCCAAGACTCCATACGTCTTACTTTATTTTAAGAGGCAAAGCCATAGAGCTGAGCTGACAACAAGGACCTTAGCCTTTAACGTAGCTATCTGACAGGGATTTGCATCTTTTCATTGAAGTCATTAAAAAAGTATCATACCAAACTGTAGAAAGAATGACCACCCAAGACCCCATATATTCAGAGCTGAGCTGAAAACAAGGACATTAACCCTATAACGAATCTATCTGACAGGGATTTTCATCTTTTCCTGAACTCATTCAAAAAAGTAGATTGAACCACCATTAGTACGGTACTATACTTGATATAATCTGTAGCACTCATAAGATGCCTAGCAGCAGACTTGAAGTCTGCTAAATGCTAATGCTGCTACAGGTTATCCATCAATTTACTATACTTGATATAATCTGTAGCACTCATCAGATGCCTGGAAGCAGAATTGAAGTCTGCTCAATGCTAATGCTGCTATAGGTTATCCATCAATTTACTATACTTGATATAATCTGTAGCACTCATCAAATGCCTGGCAGCAGACTTGAACTCTGCTTAATGCTAATGCTGCTACAAGTTATCCATCAATTAAATTTGAGTAAATTGTGTGTGATATGTATCCTAAAGCTTTGCAACTTGGCGATGCACATCGACACAGCTGTGGTGCAGCTGTCTATATTTAATTTATTGGAGTTGTCTATATTCAATGGACATTCTAGATCCATTGCCTTGGTTACCCACAAGAAGGCACACACAGAAACAGTTGAGGGATCATGGTGTATTTGCTTTTCCTTCACTGGTATACAAAACATTCATATGTGTTCTTTGTCATGCAGTGCAGAGACATTGCAAAGTAATATTATTT
>SNQJ01S0017265.1:123965-139195 GCA_010110895.2 Picea sitchensis
GTCCAGTACAGTAAAAAAACAGAATACAGCAAATACACATAGCTTTACTTTCATCTAATGCAAAACGATAGACCAGAGGTCTCGAATTCGATCCATGAAGAACTCCCAACCTAGCGTGCACAGCGCACGGTAGCTGCTACAGCACGTGGTCGACTCTGAGATGGCAGGTTACTACAATTAGAATTGGAATTAGAATTACAGGCTTTCACTTGTTCCTTCTCATCCTTCACATCGTTAGCAAGAAAATCACGATCCTCAAAAATGGTGTCCAGTGCTTTTTTATCAGAATTGCGCCTCTCTATTCGAATTATCTGAGGAGGCGCAGTCTCCACCACTTTCTTTGCCCCTAAACTCTTCGCCATTCAACACTCTGGAGTTTCTCAAACAGAAAAAAACAAGAGCTTTTGAGTTGGCAGCTTCAATAATGCTTTAATGGCGGAACAAGCTCGTTCTTTCCTGATAACCACTGAGCTCTCCTGTTATTATATAGTACAGAGTATTTGGTTCGTCCTGGGAATATCTGAGTAAGCTAAGCAGATAAATGATTCTGATTCCTGTTATCTCTGGCCCTGTCAGGGTCGGGGGGGACTTTAGCATGTGGGTCGTAAATACTTCCAACGTTAATTCATTGCGGGGATGCTCCAACCACAAAGGAAAAGCGAATCTGACTGACATGATCAGTCTATTTTATAAATTTATTCCCATTCCATTGCCTCTTTCGCCTCTCAGTCCGTAAGATTCTGCCACCTCTTTGATTTCGCCACCACAGAGCGCCTGCAGCCTCCCCTTTTTTTGCGCCGATCTTTATCCGTTCACTGAACCATGATTGATTGATATGTTTACAAAGGTCGATCGGAGATCAGATTTCGATTTCATGCATTTGTATATTTAAAGTTCTTAGCAGAATTTAATATTTTTTTTGGGATTGCAGAAATTTGTGCGGGTTCTTGAGGATAGTTATTCGCGTCCGAAAAAAATCTGTTAAAAGCATGATAATCGATTTGACTTCTCAGCATCGATATACATGAATATCTGCATGTTGCAAGTGCCTTCTTATCAGGCAATAATTCTGTTTATATTCCTTAAATAAATAAAGAAAATGGCATTTCATACCATTTGGAGACTGCCAAAAGAATACTTTGTACCAAAACGATGGACGGTCCTTATTCTTTGGTATGCTTTAAATATTAGTTTGTCTGGTTTTAATATTAGTTTATAATGTTTTTAATCATTGGATATCATTGGAAAATACTTCACATTTTCCCAATGATATTTAATTTATTTAATTAATTCAAGCAAGTTAAAGACTTATTGTAGAATTTGATTAACATAAAGAAAGATTGTGGTCAGTCTATGGTTATGGTTATGTTTAAATCCTATACCAAATTAGTGTACGAGACTTTTGTTTGTTTCATTGCTAAAGTCTATAAAGGTGTGCATGTCCTACTCCCCTATGGATTTGAACATGTGACTTCTTATGAGGAAACACATGTTCTTAACCATTAGGTTCACCCATTATTCCAACATAATAATAGAGTTAATGTGGCTCTTCCTTTTCTATCATTGTTTTAAGGTTGGGACAAGTTCATCTTCAATGTTGTTGGTGTTGTCTATAGGTTCTCTTGACATAATTGTATTAAAGCCATTCCAACCACTTGGTCACGGGTGGAGAACTCATTCACATAGATAACCATGAATAAATAAAGAATCAATGGAGGTAGACTCCTGCTAATTAGTGGTAAAGGGGAAATTTCACATAATGGTAAGGAGGGATGCATAAAGACATGTATTAAATGATGGTTTGCAATCTCTCATGATAGTATATATAGATCTTCACTAATCACAAGTATGAAGGGTTATAATTCTTTAGTGATTTCATTATTTATTATTTTTATTAATAGTAATTTATTGTCATCCTCTTATATATTTATGTATGTTACATTTCCTTCCCTTGAAGGATGCTTTGTCCTCAAAGCGTTGGTAAGGATGAATATTTTGAATATTTTTGTCAAAAAACATTATACTTTTATAATGCATTTTTTTTGGGTAAGTTTTTCCATTTGCTAAGGTACTTGGTTATTGTTTTGGATTGAAACCTTTTTTTCTCAAGTTCTTAGGATACCTTTAGGTTCTAAAGTGATCTTTTCTTCCTCATCCAACATAGGGACTTGAGTTTGCACCTTGTTGTGTTGTCCTACCATTGTTTTTAGATAGAAAACATGAAGAACATTGTGGACTCGACTTTTATTTGCATTACAAGGAAAACACTATGTAGTGGAGGTTTTTAGTGGTACAAGATTTGACAAAATTTTCAAAAAAGCCTCTGTTCGAACTTTCACTATTTGTAGTGGAGGTGTTAATGGATGTTCCCTATAACTAAAAAAATTTGGGCGGGCGGAGGTTTTTTTTTCGGTGCTTATATTGGTCAAACACAGGTGATGAAGACATGTTTCTTACATTGAGAAATGAAAGAGATGGAGCAATATCCTTTGGAAATGATGACTAAACTAGAATCATTGGAAAGGGCACATCCATAATTGGAAACAAGAATACCAAGGCAGAAAATGTTCTGCTAGTGGAATATATGAAACATAATCTTCTAAGTGTAAGTCAAATGTGTGACCAAGGTCACAAACTTACGTTCGATTTACAGAAGTACGAGATAATAAAAGTAGGATCAGACAAATTGATTGCAACAACTGCAAGAACTTCAAGCAACATATATGTAGTAAGTGAAATTTGAAATGAAAAGTGTTTTCTAGGAAAGGAAGATGAAGTTTGGCTACGACACAGAAGAATGGGTCACATACATTTTGATAACCTTGTCAAAGTTAGAAAAAAGGAAGAAATCAAAGAAATGCCCCAGATCACGAAGCCAACCAACACATTATGCAAGCATTATCAACAAGGAAAGCAAACAAAGACCAGAGCCAAATCAAATGAATACTCCACAATAAGATGACTGGAAATTGTTTATACTGATCTAGTTGGACCAACTAGAACAAAGGGTTTAAAAGGTGAGAAATACTTTATGTTATTGGTTGATGATTATACAAAAATGAATGCAGTTTTTTTTCTCATGAAGAAATTAGAAGCAATTGAAAACTTCAAGGTATACAAGGCAATGGTTGAAAATGAAATCGATTCAAAAATCAAATGTTTGAGATCAGAAAATGGATGAGAGTTTACTTTAAAGGAATTTATGGATTTCTGCAGCAAGCATGGAATAAAAAGACAATTCTCTGTCACTAGGACACCTCAATGGAATGGAGTTGTTGAAAGAAAGAACATGACAATAAAAGAAATGGATCGAACACTGTTAATGGATTCTAATTTGATAGATGTATTTTGGACACATGCAGTGCATACAACACATTCAAAACAAAGTAATGCTCATAAACAACAATGAAAAAACTCCCTATGAGATATGGAAATGAATACCAACAAATGTGAAGCACTTTATAGTGCTCGAAAACAAATGCTACATCAAAAGAGAAGATGAGAGAATGAGAAAGTTTGAATCTCGTGTGGACAAAGGTGTACATGTTAGTTATTCAAGTACAAGGAAAGAATACAAGTGTTACAATCTAAGGCTCAACAAATTTGTGGAAAGCATCAATGTAACAGTTGATGAAACAGGTGGACACAAATTAGAAGAAGAAGAGAAAGAATGAATGGATCAGGTTTACGAAGAAGAAGCAGAGGATGAAGAAGTAGTAGAAGGGGAAGACGAAGAAGATCAGATAGAATTATAAGAGAAAGTTCAACAAGTACTTCCAAAGATACCTATAAAATGAATACAAAAGAATTATCCTCCAGGTCAGATTATTGGGAACAAAGATGCAGGAATTGAGACTAGAAGAAGAATTTGTTCACTAGAACAACTAGACCTAGAAATCTTATCTTTGATTGAACCAAACAGTTTTGAAGAAGCTAGCAAGGATGAATTATGGAAAAAGGACATGAATGAAGAGTTGAATCAAATAGAGAATAATGACACTTGGGAATTGGTTCCAATACCAAGGTGCAATAAATTGATTGGCACAAAGTGGGTCTTCAAAAATAAATTGAATGAAGATGGATAGGTTATCATAAACAAAGCTAGACTGGTATGTAAAGGATATGCACAGGTTGAAGGTATCGACTTTGAAGAGACGTCATCTCCAGTTACCAGAATGGAAGCAATCCGATTGATTCTATCTTATGCATGATCTAATAATATTAAAGTGTATCAGATGGATGCGAAACCAACCTTTCTGAATGGGGAACTTGAAGAATAAGTCTACATTTATCAACCAGAAGGATTTCAGCTGTCAGAGAATGAAGATTGTGTGTGCATGTTGAAGAAGGCCTTGTATGGTTTAAAACAGGCTCCCAGAGCATGATATTCTAAACTGGACAGATATGTACAACGAGCAGGGTTATGAAAAGGAAATGCAGACAACAACCTCTACATCAAGGTAACATAAGATAGTATTTTATTAATTGAAGTTTATGTCGAGGTTATTATTTTTGGAAGCGATGATGACATGTTAAGCCATAAATTCGCAAAGGATATGCGTAATGAATTTGAAATGTCATTACTTGGAGAACTATCCTTCTTTTTGGGTCTTCAGATATGTCAAATCAAGTTGCAACCAAGACATTTTTATTTATCAAACTGAGTATATCAGAGAAATGCTAAAGAGGTTCAGAATGGAAGATTGCAAACTGGTTAATACTCCTATGCAAACCAGTTGCAAGTTGAGTAAAGATGATGATTCAAAGTATATAGATTAGAGGTAGTACAGGTCAATGATTGGTAGCTTACTTTATGTGACAACATCTAGACCAGATGTAATGCAGGAAGTTGGATAGGTGGCATGATTTCAAGCAGCACCAAAGGAATCACATGTTTTAGCAGTAAAGAGGATTTTCAGATATCTCAAGGGTACATAAGAGTTGGATTATGGTATCCAAAAGGAAATGATTTATCACTTATTTCCTACACAGATGTAGATTGGGCAGGTTTGATTGATGACTGACGAAGCACCAGTGGAGAAACATTCTATTTGGGTGAATGTTTGGTATCTTGGCTAAGAAAGAAACAATCATCAGTATCATTGTCTACAACAGAAGCAGAGTATATAGAAACAAAAACATGTTGTGCACATGTTCTATGGATGAAACAAACTTTGACAGATATATAGGTCGAGTATGCGTTACATCAAATTTTTCCTCACTCCATGCAACTTGCTTGGATGGATTTCCATCTCCCTATGTAGACTTGAAGTTCCCTTTTTGTGCCTTCCAGATCCAAAAAAACATATTTTTCCACATATATGCGCCCTATCAGTTATACAACAAGCGTATATGCATGTTTCTCCACTACAACCCGTGTACATCAGGTCTGGTGCTCAAAATTAAAAATTATGTCAGGTTTCCATGCCATGTCACGAGATCCATGATCCTTGACCTTCCATATACTGGAAACACTCTGACTTGGCCCTTCAGTTCCATTTGAAGGCTATCAATTGAGCCATATCCAAGCCTTGAGAACAATTCAACTTTGAGAGAAAAGACACTTTGGAGAAATTTCACTTCATATTGAGTCTGCATCCCCTTTTCCTTGAAATTATGAACTCCTTGTTCATCCCCCAAGATCTTCCTTCTTTGTGATGGAGAACCTCATTGACTCCTTTATATGAGATTTCCTTTGGTGGAGGATTGAAGTGGTGGAGGCCCAACTAGAGGGACTTAGTTTCTCGGTTTCGATATGTGTTGTTGCATGAGTTTTTCACCTCTGAACTTCTGCTGATTATTTTAATAGAAATACACTTTTCTTGTCCAATTGATATCTTGCAAATGTTTGAATTATTATTCCATGAGCATATTTTTCATGTATGTTAATGGATTATGCTAACACTATCTATTATCACCATATGCTTCCGTATCTTGGTTGTTGAGGACAAGTTGCAGGTATAAATCTTTGGGTTGCGTTCTCAATGACGATCTTCATTGAACTTCTGGACGAGGTAGGCTCTTAGTCTTGTCTTGTTAGCATTTCATTTATATAGCATACTTGGGATTAGAGTTGATTTTTGTGTGTCATTCTTTCTGTTGTGGTTTACCCCTTTCCATAGACAAATTTTCCTCGTAACAAAATTGGTGACCATACCAGGGATTGATTTGATTTTTTGGGGTTTGGAGTGTCTTTCTCCTTGATTTTCTCTCTGTTAGCCTGAGTTTCCTTGTCGCCTATTTCTTGGCATCTTGTTTTTTACCTTGCATATGAGTTTATTGGCTTAACCCTTTCCTTGCTAGTGTTTTACTGGGTATAAGAAATTTTTCCCTTGACACACACATATATGCGTGAGCTTTCTTCCTTTAGGGAACATATATACGTGATTTATGCTCAAACAATCACGTATATCATCTCTTTAGTCTTTCTGTATGAGTTTTGTGTTTGCTGGGTGAATTTGGTTGGTTGTTGAGTCTTCTTAGGTCCTAGTCCTGACTGTTAAGTACTTACAGAGTGATAGGAAGCCTTTTTATTGTTGAATTTTTGGGCGGTTTTCTTTCTTATCATCTTTTTCATTGGTTATCCTTTCATATTGGTATGAGTGTTTGCTTCTTGGTGTCTTTCTTGGCTTGTCTCTTTTTTCTTATAGTAGGGTCTGCCTGTGAAGTTGTTATTCAGTCCTTGCATTTTATTTTCTTTATATCAAAAATACAAAATTATTTGTTTATTTTCATTATGGAATTTTCACTTTTGATTACTTTTCATTGATTTTGACATATTGGGAGAGATTGCGTTTCATTGAAATTGTAGATATTGCATTGGAAAAACTGCATTTAGAAGCATACCATCTCTTTGAAATTCAAGACTAGTACTTAGCAATGTTTTTATATTTGTTTCTTTTTATATTTTGAGTCATAATACCATCATTTTCCAACCATGCCTCTTGATTAAGAAGAAGCCTTTAAAATTAACAATGATTAATTAAAATTTTCTAGAAACGATTTTATTTTTCAGGGTACATAAACAAGTATAGGACACAGGGCCTTGGAATAGGATTTTGTGAGTAAAATTCTCCAAGGCTATTAAAATAAACATATGTGTTTGACCAGGGAGTGGTGAAACCCATTGTGTAATCAGTGATGTCAAGAGGATCCGCTCACATTGAAGTTAAGCATGAGGTCGCGCGAAGTTGGCTGCAAAGATTGTAGATTTTAAACTTGTACAATATTTACTGCAAACAAATTTTCAGTAAAAGAACTGAAAAGATACAATGACAAATACAAACATTACATAGAGATTTCCCCCCTAGAAACCTAAATCGGGAAAACCAACATATTCTATATTCATTCATAGTGATACCTTGTTTACAATACAATATACATATAGGAGCCAATGGCATCCAAAACCCTAACCCAATGACCTGGATTAGTCAACAACCCTAATTCCTTAACCAGAAATAGAAAACCATCGACAAAAACCATGTTCCGAAAAAATGCCCAACAATGGACATGAAAATTGAGGAAACATGAAAAACGAGGCAAAAATGCGACACGTTTCCTGAGGCAACACGAAAAATCGAGGCAAAGAATATAACACATACCCAACAAATATATCCCTCTAATACCTTCTTAGTGTCAGAGATATTTATGGAGTTCTATTCTTATTTGGGGGTCTTGCTAGTACCTTTACCTCTATGAGAGACAATGCTTTCAAGTTTTTGGGCTTTATTACCCAAACCATATGGTGGACCAGACTTACGACTGTTCTCCTGTGCATTGGTTATATTGTGATGACTCTAGTTTCTTGACATAGGTAGCCACATAGGTTACTTGCATGGGTTATTCTGCAGGTACCCTGAGTCAGATAAGGGTCAGACAACACACAACCTTTATGGAGGATTACCTCTCCGGGGGGATCTGACCGCTGCGCTATTAATCCCATGAGGGACCTTATAACTGATTCTAATACCTCCAATATTTTGAAGGGAGTCTAAAGCCCCTCTTGGGAGAGACATACCTACTCTAGTGAGGGAGGTGCCTTTTCGGCCACTATATCCTATTTGTGTGCATTGACCTTTTTTCTTTATTTTGGTTTTCTCTCTGATTGTTAGTTGGACCTAGGATCTATTTTTATATCTCGAGGCTTGAGTCATCATGGAGAAAGACCAACCTCCTCGTAGGTCTAATCGTTTGTTGAAGTTAACACCGCATATTGATCCTTTACCGAAATTTCCTTCTAAAAGGCGTAAATTTAATAAATGTGGTACATATATCTCCACCTCCCAGACTTGTGATCATTCAATTATGAGTACCGAGTCAGACCCAAAATTATCTGGCAGTCCCTCGACTCCTATATATTATGTGATTAGTGGGATCCCTTCGATTACCTTATCCTCGACGGTGGGGGTGCCGAAGGTACTTGCCTCTAGTGCTACCCAATCTATGAGTTCTACTCAGCCCACATGAATGAACCCTTTCAGATCTATTTTTGGCATGCCAAGTCATAATTCTCAATCAATACCTTCAGCCTCTAATCCATTTACTTTTGGTATGCCCAACATGACGTCACAACTTTCATCCTCCGTTGCAATAGATAATGTGAATACTAGTTTTGGGTATGGGGGCATGTCTCCTCCTTATGCTCCTTTCTCGTTTGGTGGAGGTCATATTCCCAAAGTGAATCCTACAGTTGGAGGTTGGAATCTTCCTTCCTCTGAGCCTAATCCTAGTTTCAATGCTCTAGGATGGAGTGCTCAACCGAGCAGACATATCACTTCCTATATTTCGTTCTTCATCCCCTGTTCCTCCATGCTGATTCCGACGAACACATTTATTATGGAGAAACCCCCTTTGTCCATTGTTGTTCCATTTGGAGGGAGTTAGTTTCACACAATGGGAAACCCCCAGTACAGAGTCTCTTCAGCTGGGGACAACATATTTAACCCTCATCATGTCACTTCCGCAGGTATGGTGCCCATACAACCTTTGATCCAGGTGGATATCAATGTCCACCCACCTTTTCCAACTCCCTCAAAATAGTTTTCTGGCAATTTTGGCACTTTACTATTTTTAGTAGTTTTAACCTCTGGGGCCATTTTGAGGGGCCTAAATGAAGGTTTTTTGGGATAGAGCTTCCCAATGATAGTCGAAGGCATGATTGATCCCCCAAAATGAATCTCCTCAATGATACCTTTCCAACGGGCTATCGTGCGCCTAAAATGAAGATCGTATGCAAAAGTTACGACCCCGAGAAGTTAATGTACTGACTTACCCAAACGGGGCCCACATGAATTTTGGCACTTCATCTCCTAGGGTTAGGATTTTGGATGTCTAGGTTTTTGAAATTCCTATTTATTTTAAAAAGGCCTTCAGAGCCTCATTGTAATCATCTTCTTGCGAATGTGAGTAGCCATCACATCTCTTCTGAGAGATAAGATGCCGCCATTCTACCGAGTCTTTCACTCTGTATTTTTAAAGTCTTTGTACATTTATTTCATTAATAGAAATCGTGTATTACTGTATCTCTGTGTTTATGGTTGCATATATGATACATTTATGTTATATTATTTGATATCCAGGATATCTATGTGCATTTCTTTATTACATCTCTGCTCTCATTTCGTGCCAAAAATAATCCGGATCAGTGGTATCAGAGCAGGCTGCTCTTGATCATTTTCCTAGTACATGTCCCCGACAAGGTATCAATATATCAAGTTGGGTATCGATCTTGTATCTCTTGAAAACAATCACTCTCACACACTCAAGAAACCCTCCATGGCGGAAGAAAAGAAAAATGACGGAGCAGACGATTCTATCAATTTGTTGCTTGAGCAAGCTCTCACGTGACAGAGGGACACAATGATGGAGAATTTTTCCCATATCCTTCAACGCCTGCCAATAGAAACATGCACATATTCATCAAAAAACCACTTTGGAAGCACCTCTCCTTTCAAGGTACAGGTTAATTTTGATATTTATGTATTTGAAGGTCAGATAGATGCGGATGCCCTAGACAAATGGTTAAATTTGCTTGAAGGTTATTTCTCTGTTCACAATTTTTTCGACAGAGAAAAGATCACATTCGCACTCCTTAAGGATCTCCCCAATATCAAAAATTGGTGGGAAACTTACTGGGAACAAAGTTCCACAGAGGAGTCTGGAATATATGGGGCCGAGCCCACTTGGGATTTTTTGTGTGGATGCGGTAAAGGAACAATATTACCATGTTGGAAACTATGAGGACCAGTACATGAGATGGACCATGCTGTAGCAAGAGAGGGGCCAAGCAGTACCAAAGTTCACCAATACCTTCCATACCTTGCGCACCAGGATGGGTATCAAAGACTCCAAGAAACATTTGGTTCTGAAATACCGCGGGGCTCTACACAGATACATCCAAACTAAAATGGATTTTCTAGATATCTCATCAATCGGTGCTGCGTATCGATATGATGTTAAAATTGAGCATAAATTTAGGCACCAAAAAAAATGGTAGTTCGGATCTGAAAATCCACAACAACCAAAGTATGAGAAAGACGACCCTAACAAACAACTTCCAGAAAACCAGTCTAAGCCACAGGAAGAGAAGGGTCACGGGAAGACAAAGAAGGACACCTAAAAATGGTGTGATTTCCACAAAATCCCTTGGAGAAACACCGATGAATGTCGCTCAAAATAGTCATTGGTGGCTAAGATCAAAGACAAGGAGCCAAACCCTGACTCAGAATCTGAGTTTGAAAATACTGGTAAAAGATAGATCATCGACGTAGACCCCACTGCTATTGTCGCGACCGCAACAATTCAATTAGAAGAACAAACAGATCCTGAAGAGGGGGAGCACCTTTTTCATTCATTCATAGATGTGGGTCAAGGGGACCCCGATGCATTTTATTGTTGATAGCGGAAGACAAAAGAACCTCATCTCAACAGAGGTCATCGAATAGTTGGGATTGTCGACAACACCACACCCACAACCATACAACATTGGGTGGCTTTGCGAAGGATGAGATCTCCGTGTCAGCCAATAGTGTCGATTGTCATACGACATCCATCCCTTCAAGGATGAGGTATTATGTGATGTTTCCCACTAGATGTCTGTGATGTTCTCTTGGGCCAACCATATATGTGGAAATGCCATGCTGTTTATGAGTCTCGACCCCGCAATGTCATTGTTTCTCTGGGGCGTCATCTCTACAGAATACCAGAGGTAGTTCTGACTATTATTCCACCTAAACAATTCTGCAAGGTAGTATCTCACACTGCAAAATTCAGCTTCTTCACAATCTATTCAAAAGGTGAACAGAAGGACACTGCAACCACTACAGACTCACCCCAAGCACCTTCTATCCAATAGAAGTAGGTCGACAAGGTTGCATAAGAGAGAAAAGATTCCTTCTGCACACAGTCCTATCATGCAGCTTGAATTTTTGAACAGAATCATCTCCTCCAACAACAGGGTCGTGACAACCTTCCACAAATTGAGAAACATGACGTCTCCAACAAGGCAAGCAACTCACCGAGATTTAGATTTAGTAAATGCTTCCCTCTCTCCCTCGGGAACTAAACACAATGGAGACCATTTATTCCTAAGGGGGGAGGATTGATCCAGGTGGGTATCGGTGGCCACCCACCTTTTCCAACTCGCCCAAAACATTTTTTTGACAATTTTGGCAATTTACTATTTTTAGCAGTTTTAACTTCTAGGGCCATTTTGAGGGCCTAAATGAGGGTTTTTAGGGATCAAGCTTCTCAATTATATCCAAAGGCATGATTGATCCCCCAAAATGAATCTCCATGACGATACCTTTCTAATGGGCTATTGTGTGTATAAAACGAATATCGTATGCAAAAGTTACGACCCCAGGAAGTTGATGTACTGACTTACCCAAATGGGGCCCACATGACTTTTGGCACTTCATCTCCTAGGGTTAGGTTTCTGGATGTCTAGGGTTTTTGAAATTCCTTTTTATTTTAAAAAATCCTTCAGAGCCTCATTGTAATCATCTTCTTGCAAATGCGAGTAGCCGTCACATCTCTTCTCAGAGATAAGCTGCCACCATTCTAGCAAGTCTTTCACTCTGTATTTTTACAGTCTCTGTACATTTCTTTCATTAATAAAAATCGTGTATTACTATATATCTGTGTTTACGGTTGCATCTCTGATACATTTCTGTTATATTATTGGATATCCATGATATCTCTGTGCATTTCTTTATTATATCTCCGCTCTCATTTTGTGTCGAAAATAATCTGGATCAACCTTTCATGAATCAGTTTGGAGGAGGATATTATCCTATAGGACAGGGCCATGGAATATACCAAAACCCTGGATGGCCTACAATCCCTCAGCCCCAATCTTTCCCAGGAGCATGGTCTCAGACATCGCAATCCCGACTCCCTTTTCTATCCATGCTTAATCTTCCAGATTTGTCAAAATTAATGAATGACCTTGTGCATCATGATCTATTATGCCCCCCCGTCCCCACCAATATTCCTTCAGACATTCCAAAATTTGAAGGAAATACTGGTGAGGATTCAAGTGATCATCTCACTAATTTTCATATTTGGTTCTCATCTAACTCCTTGAATGATGATTCTATTCGTTTGAGGCTATTTCAGCACACCCTCATGGGGGTTGCCACAAAATGGTATATTGAGATAACAGGGGGAACCGACAAAACCCTTAATCAGATGGTATTAGTCTTTCTTAACCAATTCTAGTGGTCGGTTCATTACGATGCCAAAATAGAATTTTGTTGGCCTTCTGCCAAGATAAATCCACGCATATCTTGGACTATATCCAAGAGTGGCATAGATGGAAGAGGTTGATAAAATTCTACATTCCTCTAGAGTTTCCATTGGAGTGGTTCCTTAAGTCCTTATTGCTTTACATTTCGAAGGATTTCAATACATCCGGAGTAACATCTGAGGAAGAAACCATTTTCAAATATGAACAATTTGACCTCATATATGCTCAATTTGGGATGTTGTATGGAATTCTTCCTTACGTGCCGCAGTTGAACTATGAACCTAGAAAAATTCCCGAGCATCATGCCGATGGAAAAATAGGCTCTGCAAATGAAAAGTCTACAGACATGGTGACAAACCAGTTGAAATATATGTCTCTAAGCTAGCCTGTAGTAGGAAAAGCTTTGGCTTCCTCCTCCACCCCCACCCAGTCAGAGGATGTGCATTTTGTACAGTCGTTGTCTAACCCAAATTGTAACCAACAAGCAGGAGGGAATAAAAAGAAAGGATGAGGTAATAATCGTAAGGGTGGGAAAAATAACAATAATGACAAGGATGATGCAAACAATGATAGATCAAATAATAATGCTCGTGAGGGAAAGAAAGAAAAGAGGAAGGTGAGGTTTCCTTGTAAACTTTGTAAAGATTATCACCTTACCCACCTATGCCCCAAAATCGAGGAAGCCTCGAGGATCTTATCACAGTTGCCCGCTATGCTGACAAATCCATTTCCACATAATCAAAACATGGCCTTGGGGGCCTCCAACACCAGAAATGCATTGATCAAGAGTCAAAACCCCTCAACACATGAAGATGTCTATCTATGGGTCAATATGGTTAAGTATTAGATTGATGTAGCCACTCGATATCATGATTATGGCTCTTCACAGACTATTATATGTCCATAATCTCCTCCTCCTCTGGAAACACTCTTGTATATCAAAAAGTCAGAACCTCTGACTCGTATTCCGAAAGGCATACTAAAGCGCTCTACCCACAATCCTAATGCTAGAGTCGTCAAGAACTATTAGATTATCCAAGATCTGGACCAAACCCCTTGTGCGATGTCAGTTTTGGAGGTGCTCTAGACGTGTCCTTCATAGAGGAATGCCTTGTTATCTACGTTAGGAGCTCTAGACCCATGTGGCTCAAATTTTATCAAGTTTGGCATCATGTATTTTAATCCTTGCTTACCTTACAACATGGTCTTTCAAATCCATGTGGAGTACATGAAAATTACCATCAAACGTACTATAATTGATGAAGGTTCTATGATGTGCATGATCTCCCTAACCTATTGGAAATTCATTGGATCTTCGACCCTATCCCAATCTATGACTATGTTGAATGCATTTGATGGGCGTTCGTTTCGACCCCACCAAATTCTTCCCTCTTTTCCGGTCTAGTCAAGTGGGAAGACAATGGAGGTTGATGTTGAGGTGGTTGATGCACCTCTCGAATATAATTTACCACTAGGGCGTAATTGGAATTATGCCATGACATTCATCATTCCGCCCATTTTATAAACTTTGTGTTTTCCTCATGAAGGGAAAATAGTGATGATTGATCAATTTTCCTTTGCGCACGCTAGTCCTAGTGCATCTGTTGGACCTTCAGTCCCCATGATTGACAATTATCAGTAGGCAACAAAGGATGTTGGTGTCAGAGTGTATTCATGTTTGATGGGTAACTTTGATTTCATTGAACCAATTCACCATATTCATGCCATTTCTAGTGAGTCTTCGTCGTCGATGAAGTCCGTTACTTTCCATAGTTTGTATTTCAATGACCCTTGGAACCTACCTTCCTCGACTATGTCGTACGAAGGTTAGTTTCACATTGGGATGGAAATTACACTGTCAACAATAGAGGTTGTGTATCAGTCTATTCTTGACACTACTGTTGACCTAGATCCTTCCTCCTCGTAGACAAATGAGGTGGATCATGTTCTAGAGCCCGTGTGGGCCGCTTTTATCGGACAAATTGGTAAGTCCGGACACAAACTAATCTCCCTAACTTCAATAAGAATCTAGAACAAAATAGGGTAGAATACAAGTTTCTGCTTAGATTTCATTGTAATATAAACTAGTTCAGAGAGAGACAAATGACATACCATTTAAATGACGTTTGATCCTCGCTATTGTCATCCTTACTCTATCCTTGGATTTGTGGGATGCTGAAACTGTTAAGAAGCACAAACTAACAAAGAGAGAGAACAACGATATATATATTCCAATGAAGTCTATGTATAAGATCAAGGAGTTATACAATAAAACTAGAGACACCTTTATAGGGAAGAAATGTATTACTGCATCATATTGAATGAAAGTGGAGAATACAACCCATGCCTTGATGTTGCAAGTGTTGATATTATGGTAGCTGCGGGAGGTATTTACCTCCATGTGTAAACCTGACGAGAATAGAATACTCCGGAAAGCAAGAAGAAACCCTAATGAGTTGGCTAATAACCCTAGAAGACATGT
>SNQJ01S0017266.1:0-11950 GCA_010110895.2 Picea sitchensis
AGGTTCTTGGAGAATGTGTCCTGACTTTCATGCTCTCAACAAACTCACCATCAAAGACAAATTTCCCATTCCTGTCATTGATAAACTCTTGGATGAATTGAGTGGCACCCAATTCTTCACCAAACTTGATCTTCGCTCGGGCTATCACCAGATACGCATGAAAGAGTCTTCCATTCCCAAGATGACCTTTTTCACTCATGAGGGCCACTACGAGTTTTTGGTCATGCCCTTTGGTTTGTGTAACACCCCATCCACCTTTCAGAGCCTCATGAACCATGTCTTCCGCCCTTTTCTCCATCATTTTATCTTAGTTTTCTTTGATGATATTCTCATATATAGAAAGACATGGACAAACCATCTTACTCATGTGGATCAAGTTCTCAGCCTACTCTCTCAGCACCATTTTTTCCTGAAACAGTCCAAATGTGATTTTGGTGCATCCGAAGTAGAATACTTGGGTCATCTTGTGGGCAAGGATGGCGTCAGGGTGGACCCAAAAAAGATTGAAGCTATGCAAGACTGGTCGCACCCAAAGACTCTCAAAAGCTTGCGTGGATTTTTGGGCCTCACGGGGTATTCGCGAGGAATTGTGTCGCCTTGATTCGTTAAGAACTATGGAAGATTCTTGACACAGCTCATGGCTCTCCTCAAGAGAACTCTTTCACTTGGACCCGGCCAGTTGTTCAAGCTTTCCAAACCTTGAAGGCGGCCGTAATGCACCCTCCGGTTACGGCCCTTCCTGACTTCACAAAGACATTTGTGTTGGAATGGGATACCTCGGGGGAAAATTGGCGTTGTCCTTATAAAGTGCGACCTTTGGCCTTCAAAACAAATGCGAGAAAGAATGCATTGCTCAAACCAATTTATGAAAATGTTGGTGATTACGCATCTGGATTGGTTATGAAGTCCATACCTTTTAGGTGCTTGATTAAAATTAAGACCGACCATCAAGCCTCAAATACTTTAAGACAATGCATTTCCTCCCAGGAGCAGCAGAAATGGGTCACTAAGCTCTTTGGATATGATTATGAGATCATTTACAAGAGGAAAAGACAATGTAAATGGCGGATACCTTGTCGAGAAATATGAGAATGAAGGATCCCTTTTTTATCTTTACTTCATTGTACCAGATTAGCTGCAAGCTTTGCACTAGGAATGGCTTCAAGACTAAAAGTTTGCATCTGATCCGACAACTGCAGAACAAGGCTCGGGCTCCCCAAGGGTACTCCACAGCTCGGGATGAGCTTTGATATAGAGGCCTCTTGTATTTAAGTAAATAATCCAAAACCAATCCACGATGCTACACGAGCTTCGCCTACCGGCGGGGCACTTCAGGAGTTCACCAAACATGGCGGAATTAAAGCGTTCTTTTACGAAGGTATGAAGCAGGGACATCCATGGTTGTGGTGAATGTAGGAGTATGTCAATGCAACAAAGGGAGAAAGCAGTCCAATCTCGAGGCACCCTCCAACCGCTTCCGATTCTCCCGGCTATTTGGAAGGATATCTCTATGGATTTTTATTACAGGGGGCTTACCGTCGGGGAATAAATCGGTCATAATGGTGGTGGTGGATCGCCTTTCAAAATATACTCATTTTGTGCTCTTCACCACCCATTCACATCCGCGGTGGCTCAAATTTTCCATGGATCGAGGTCTTCAAGCTTCATGTCATGCCAAACTCTATTATTTCTAATCGAGACCCAACTTTCACAAGTGATTTTTGGCAAGAATTGTTCAAGCTCGATGGAACCTAATTGCATCTCAAAGCTACCTATCATCCGTAGGCTGATGGAAAAATTTAAGTGTTTGGAAACATATTTTCAATGTTTTGAATCAGGATAAATTAGTGGGCTCAATGGTTAACACTACATACCATACAACCACTTTCATGACTCCTTTTGAGCCCGATTAATATGGACATAATCCACCATCGGTTCTCTCACTTATCAGCGGTACCTCGGAGGTCCAAGCGGTTGACCAAAAAACTTACAATTAGAGGGATATCGCCCGATACCCTTAAAGAGGAGCAGTCGTAGCTGAGAATAGAGATAAACGACAAGAGATCAAGGTCACTACGAGCGTCAATTTTCGAAGGGGATCGGCGAGGTGTTTACGGTACGCAACCATATAAATTTCCCTCAAGGCTGAGCATTTTCGGAAGCTAGCACCCAAATTTTATGGCCCATACACGGTTCTCAAGCGTGTGGGACAAGTTGCATATCGATTAGCTCTGCCCAGTCGGTTGAAGCTACATCTATTTTCATGTTTCGTGCTTGAATAAGGTGATTGGAACCAGGTGTCAAATTCAAACCAACCTTCGAGTTAGCTGAGAAAGAAGGTCCATTTGGCTACAACCAAAAGTAGTTTTGGACCCGGTCGTCACCTCGTCGGGAGAACCATCGAAGAAGTGCTGAAAATGCGATTGGAAATATGTGACTCGGCCGGATGCCACTTGGGAACCTTCTACCATTCTGCAGTAGTTTCCGCATCTCAAGCCTTGAGGACAAGGTTGTTTTAAAGAGCGGGCGTGTTAAGGTCCTAACCCACTTTGCCGGTGGTGAATCAATATTGGATGTGGCAGGGTCCAATGTGTAAGACCTTTCAATAAAATAGAATAAAGGCGGATGTAAGAAGACCTAATAGAAGCTACCGCTTCTAGAAGGATCTTCCTCTAGATACTTCTCTTAATAGACACATTTAGTATAAATAAGGGTGGGGGGTATGAAAACTGGCGATTATTATTCTAGCGAGCACTCATCGGTGGAGGTTGCCCCCTCGAAGAACTGTGAACATTGCTATCGAATCAAAGTGTTATTTACATTTCCATTATATCATTTACGTATTATTGTGGTGAATTTTTTGGTTATATTCTTGTTATTCTATCATTTCTAGCATTTCATTTAAATTACGCATATTTTATATATGCGGTATCTTACTTGACGATTGTATTCAAGTTTGGACTTGTCATGATGAGGTTTTTGACTATTTATAATGTCATCCAAAACTTTTGATTTGTTACGCATATTTTTCCTTTGAATATCCTTTCTTAATGTGACAATCTACGCTTCTAATTCTTCAATGATCCTATCTCTTTCTTCTGGATTATTTGAGTGCTTCTTCAATTATTTTATCTTCTTCTATTTGAACCTTCAAATTTGTGATCATTTTTTCTTATTCTTGAGTGTCCTTTTTCTTGTCTGGATTAAGCAGCAGCTTCTATTTTTTTCCTCTTTTCTCTTCTTATAACTTCTATGGCACACAAAAGTGCCCTTCGGTGATCAAGTTTGCCTCTTCATATTCTTTTTTGACCTCTTCATATTTTTCTTGATTGTCTTCTTTGTCGAGTGTCTGCCATGAATGTAACTCTTTACGTCTCTGTCATTGACTTGATCTTCATTTGATGATGATATGTCTTCTTTGGTGCATAAGAGTTTCTTTAAAACTTTCTTTGTGGTTCCTTTCTTTATATGTTTGTTTTCCTATCTATCATTTCTAGCATTTCATTTCTGTTCTGCATATTTTATATATCTGGTATCTTGCAGTCTGATTGTATCCAAGTTTGGACTTGTCATGATGAGGTTTTTGACTATTTATAATGTCATCCAAAACTTTTGAGTTGTTCTGCATATTTTTCCTTTGAATATCCTTTCTTAATGTGACAATCTCTGCTTCTAATTCTTCAATGATCCTATCTCTTTCTTCTAGTTATTATTTGAGTGCTTCTTCAATTATTTTATCTTCTTCTATTTGAACCTTCAAATTTGTGATCATTTTTTCTTATTCCTGAGTGTCTTCTTTCTTGTCTAGTTCTGCTTGTAGCTTCTATTTTTTCCTCTTTTCTCTTCTTATAACTTCTATGGCACACAAAAATTCTTATCGGTAGTCAAATTTTGCCTCTTCATATTCTTTTTCAGCCTCTTCATATTTTTCTTCGGTGTCTTCTTTGTCAGAGTCTTCTACCGCCATGAATATAACTCTTTCTATCTCACTGTCATTGACTTGATCTTCATTTGATGATGATATGTCTTCTTTGGTGCATAAGAGTTTCTTGAAAACTTTCTTTGTGGTTCCTTTGCCTTTATATGTTTGTTTTCTATTTGAGTAATATTCAGCATTCCTCTTATTTTTCTTATGAGGACATTTGTTAGCAAAATGACCAATACCAACACAATTAAAACAAATCAAAGGAAACTTACATCTATATCTGTCGTTGGTTCCCTTGTTCAATCTTCTGGCGAAGTTGGCCACTTCTTCATCATCTTCTGAGATGTCACTATTGTTGCTATGTTCTTTTTCCTTTTTCTTTCCCTTTTTCTTTGACCTATTGGATGCTTTGAAATTTGATTATTTTATATTTGGATTTTCCTGTTCAATTCTCATTTCATATGCTGTTAAGATTTCATGTAATTTGTCCATGCTTATTGAGTCTAGATCTTCTCTTTATTGTAGTGTTGATATCTTAGGGTCAAATATCATAGGAAGAGATCTTAGTACCTTTTGAACAATTATAGAGTCTTTGAATTATTCTCCCAATCCTATGATTGTATTTACTGATTCATCGACTCATAAGAAATAAGCTTCAATATTCTCATCTTCCTTCATCTTTAGTTGCTCAAACTAACCTCTGTAAGTTTGAAGCTTTGTTGCTTTGACTTTTGAATCTCCTTCATAAATATTTTGGAGTTTGTCCCAAATCGCTTTAGCAAATTTACAATGTATAACTTTGGTGAATACCAATTCACAAAGACCATTCAGAAGTGCATTTGTGGCTTTGGAATTATTTTGACCGAGTTTTATTTCTCTTTCATTTTTCAATGAAACTAATGGTTCTTTTTATCCATCTATAATTGATTTCCAAATTTCAAATCTCAATGCATGTATATATGTTTTCATCCTTCTACTCCAAAATGCATACTTCTATCCATCAAACTATGGTATTCAATTTTTATACATGTTGTTTCTCTCCATGATCTACCTTTCAATGGTTAAACTAATTTCTGAAGGAACCTACTCTGATACCAATTGTTGGATTACTGAGAGGGGGGTTTGAATCAGTAATAGACCAATTTAATCTTTTTTCACCATAAAATGCAAGTGTTATATCAATGTAGAATTATCATCCAATAATTGCAGATTAAATAAACAACGAACAAATGAACAATAATACACATACATGGTACACCAGTGTTTTTACGTGGAAACCCAAAGCAGGAGAAAATCACATAACACGTTTTATTATATGCCTTGAAGAATTACATTCATTAGAAGCACCAACTTCCTTTGTTTTCCAGCTACAACTGGGAGGAGGATCCAACCCCCTAGTTTCTTAGGCTAAAACCTAAGGGAAGCTCAAACTCCCCAATTCTTTGGCTACAACCAGAAGGAGGACACAACCCCCTATGTTCTCCGACTACAACTGGAAAGTGTCTACAACCACCTATCCTTACCCCATCCAACCGCCTTGACGTAAAAGTAGAATGATAGAACCACTGTCACACTATCACTATGAGATATACCATTGTAACAACCTGTACCAATCAACCTGTGATCAACCTGTACCATAACAAAGTGCATCAACCATGCATGAACCTTTACCAAACAACCTGTAATCAACCTGTACCATAAAAAAGTGTGTCAACCATGCACCAACCTGTACCTCAACTTGTACCATCAACGAGTGCATCAAACATGCACCAAATATGTACCAATCAAGCATCAAATACAAATAAACTATGACTCATCAAGATGACCCAACATCATCAACTATACACCTCATGTATGTGCCAACTCATCAACTACTTGTCTCAACCATGTACCCAACATGTACCTCAACCAAAAGCCCTCATAAATTTCATCATCCAAATCTGATTTGTAACTCTGTAATAGACCTAGTTTATATGATCACATACATGCAAACCTTCCTTAACTTTAACAACAAGAGACTAGCATTTTCATCAAACTTTACTTTAGTCTCCCCTGACTAATTTTGGATTAGTCAAAAACCCTAACTTGAAATAATCATAACTATGTACCTATAATGAATCAAGATCTAAAAATGGTACAGAATGTTATTTAGTGTCTTTTATGCAATTCCTCCAAATTTCACTACTTGGAACCTCTTAGAAAATGATTTATAGCAAAAATGGCATACCTTGTTGAATTTTGTCTTATTCTAGAGAGAAAACTTGTAGAGCATGCCCCGCATGGAATATTTTTTGTATGGATATGAAAATGGTAAATATAATACTACAGTTTGTACTCTAACCAATACATTTGGTCTTACTGAATTTGGATCTCTTATGAAGACATTATGACGTTTTAAACTATTTTCAGGACTAGCCACAAACCCTATTTTCCACGGCGTGTGACTCCAAAAACACAATGACACACAAGATGATTTTTTTATCAAAGATACATGGATATGTTTCCTCAATGGCCTCCCAATTTCACGGTCTGAATCATTCTAGAAGAAACGTTATTGAGAAAATGGTGAGATGAACTGTAAATAACATACCTTAGAAAGCATCATCAAAATAATTTATCCTCCCTTGAATTTCAACCTTTTTTACTTCACCTTCCCTCTAAAATCCGTCTTAGATATCCTTTGGTTACCTCAGTCACTTGTATATATTCAATATGATCAAGTGTGATTAAAATGAGAGATCCTTTCCTTTTATTTATACTTTCATGTAGCTTCCTTAGGGGGTTAGCTTTTAACCATCTTAACCCACTTTCCTTATTTTAGGGTTACCCCACTTCTAACCACTTGTCCGCTTAGTAATTTCTCCATTAAATTTGTTATTTAAATAATTTATTTTGTATTCACTTTGACTTATAGTACACTCATCACTTCACTTTATTATTTACCTTCTAAAATATCTTAAACCAAATTGACTACTTTGACCTTTAGGGCCTTCTAGATGACTCATGAGGGTTCTCCAACTTCACATGGCCATAACTCTCTAACCGTGAGGATTTATGTGACATTACACATACCACTGGAAATGGCATGACATGTACTATCCATATATAATATTATTACCTGCAAATATATCAAAACTCATACCATTATCCATCAAACAAACTTGGGTCCATTACCGAAACCTTTCTCCAACTTCACATGACCATAACTCTCTAACCGTAAGGAGTTATGTGATTTTCCAAATACCATTGGAAATGGAATGACATGTACTATCCATATGGAATAGTATTACATACAAACATATCAAAACTCATACCATTATCCATCAAACAATCTTGGGTTCATTACCCAAACCTTTGTGCTACCGAACTTTCTTCAAGGGTTGACATCAATGACAACCAACCCAAATAATCAACAGTACATTGTATATGGTTTTTATGGTTCATTGTTAGAGGAAAATATTTTAGATATTGGAATGTGCTTGAGGAGTATAATTGGTATATGATATTTTTGATTATGATGCATGCTTGAGGTTTTGGTGTATACATTGATGCATATGTTGGTACAAATTTGATGATTGATGTACATGGTTGATGGTTGATGTACATGGTTGATAGTTGAGGTACATGGTACAGGTGTTTGTGCATGTTTGATGCACTTGTTGTTGTACAGGTGTTGGTGCATGGTTGATGCATTTGTTGTCATATAGGTTGTGGTACATGGTTGATGCTTGATAGGGTATAGGTTGATAGTTTGGAAATGCTTGGTTGAGGCATTTCTTGGTGATGTTGGAAATCTAGTTGAGATGTGTCCTTGGCATATGATCCATGTGAGAGGATCTGGTTGAGTATAAGTGACAATGACAGGTTGGACAGGTTGGTCAATGACAGGTTCACACTCACAGGGGAAGTTACAACGACAGTGATAGTGACAGTGACAGTGGCAGTGATTGTGGTAGTGACAGTTGGTCTACACCTATATTTTATGGTGGTAGGATGAGGTAAGGAAAGGGGGTTGTAGCCTCCTTCTGGTTGGTGTCAGAGAACACAAGGAATTGGAGCTTCCTCTAGGTTGGAGCATGTAAATAGGGGGTTGTAGCCTCCTTCCAGTTGCAGCTAGAGAATTAGGAAGTTGGTTCTTCCATTGAATTTATTATTTGATATATGAGAAATAAATATGTAGTTTTCTCCCATTTGGGTTTCCACGTAAATTCCAGTGTACTATGTGTTTGATGTGTTGTTGATGTGATGCTTCTTATGTTTATATGTTCATGATACATTGATGATATATTGATAATAAATTTAAAATATATATATTGTGGTTAAAAGTGGTAAAAGTTCTCATACACATTGACCCACCCCTCAGTATTCCAACAATTGGAATTAGAGCATGTCCTTCAATAAAACAAGTTAACCACTGCAAGGAAGATCATGGAGAGAAATAGTTTGTATAGAATTGGAATACGAAAGTTCCATGGTGAGAATGGTTTGTAGTATGAGATGTGGAGAAACCAAATGATTTTTTTTTGAAAGGCACATGGATATGATGTTTTGTAATAATTTGTTAATGGATACACCACTACAATAAAGATAAAAAAATTACCAAGAAAGAATTGAAAAGAAACAACAAAATAGCAATGGATTTCATCTGGGAAGGATTAGCTGATCTGGTAAGGGAAAAGTTTGGAAAATGTTCATCAACTAAATAAACTTGGGATAAGTTACATAAACTCTACTTTAAGGAATCTCTCATAACAAAGCCAAAGAATGTTGAAGAAGATGCAAGAACTGAACTAGAAGAAAGATGTCCATCATGTCAGATAGATTCAAAAGAAGAAGATTGTGAAGAAGGCGTAGTAGACCTCGAAGTAGATTTGATTAGTGCTTTAGAAAAATTGACAAAAGAAAGGAATAAGAACAAGTCTCTTGAGGAAAATTTAGTCAAGAAGAATTCTCAAAAAGGTTCAAAAGAATCCCAATAGGTCATCGTGAAACTAAAATCTTAGTTAGAAGAAGCCAGAAAGAGTGAAGAAACATACAAAGGTCAGATGGAAGAAAATAAGTGTTTGGAAGCCGAGATATCAGCACTAGGAAAGGAAGCAATGGAAGAGAAGCAGTGCTTGGAAGAAGAAAGAAAGAAAGAAGAGAAAAGGAAAATATTTGGACAGATCATATGAAGGAAAGAATAAAGGACCTAAATCAACTTGAAGCATAATTTCTCTAAGAAGAAATTAGAACACTTGAAATGGAAATCATCTTCTTGAATATCCAACTTGAAGAAGTAGAGAGAACCAAAAAAGTCATGAAGAGTTAGATGATGAATAAATAAGAAGAGGTTGAGAAGCTTGAAGAACTTGTTACATTGAGAGCCAAAATCATCAAGCTCGGCAATAATGTTGAAGAGACAAAATCATCCACATCGTCTGTAGAAAATGTTGAAGAGAAGGATTCCAAGTTTCCAAAAAAGAAGAATGAGGAAAAGCGTAAGAGTTATGTAGAAGTGGTCAAAGGAAGGAATCATGGTCAACCATAATCAAATAAAAATGATAGAGATACATATCCAGGAATATTATCCACATTCAAACAAGCTTCAATCATGATCATGATCAACCAAGAAAATAACTCAGAAGGATTGCACCACAAAGAAGATCATTCACTCCTAGGTATGTAATTTAATTTTATGATCATTGTTTTTATTGTACTATATTTGGACATAAAATTGCAGATTGCATGGCTTATGGAATAAATGTTCAAGCAAGAAATGATTATGTGGCCCCACATAACATTGACTATTACAAATTCCACAATTATAGTAACATAGTTCATGATTGTAGAAGTTTGATCGATACTTCTATCAGATATAATAAAGTTTGGAAAATAAAACACAAACAAATAAATGAAGATCATATGAATGAAGGACACCCACAATTCATACTCTTGGGATTGGAAATAGTACGTGATCAAGAAAAATCTACAGTAAAAAATGAAGATGATAGATACAGGAAGTTTAGGAGAAGAAATAAAAAACAAGAAGAACAGGTGAATAAATAACATGTCCCACAGATCATAGGATTTGTAGTAATGCGAGAAATAAAATAAGAACAAGTGAATAAGGAATATGGACAAGAGATTGTACTTTCAGGAATTGTAGTGCAATATCAATCCACATGCAAAAGAGAAAAAGTTAGAGTTTAGAAAGATGATGAGTCTATAGATGAAGTGGGAGATTACTTCGCATGAGAGTGGGTATTTTTCTGATTCATCGGGCTTGGATACTCCCAGTGAATATGAATATTGAATAGGGTGAGTCAGTGCAGTAGCTACTACAAATCAAAGAACCATCTTTCGAGCATGTTGAATTATTTGCAGATACATATAGAAGAAGTACAAAATGACAGATTGATCAGTTGAGATGTATTATTCCCACGCATATATTAGTTGGAGTTACATAGGTAGAAGTTTATTATTATATTCCTTCAGGAATAGATAACTTTACTCTAGGTTGTTCCAGACATGTATAGTTCGATTTGCATATAGACTACATCAGTGGACACATTTGATTCAATTGCAGCTATGAAGCCTTCATGATAGTACCATGATAGATGGGTCATCATTATAGACAATTGAGTAACATAATTATGGATATCTTAAGACATATGGATAGAGATGGATTTATGAGCTCATTAGCAGGTACAAAAAACACGAGTTAGGGAAAATTCATAGCAGTGTATCAGTGGAATCAATTGAAATTAGTTGGTCACAGAAAGGAAAACAAAGAAAGGAACAACAAAATAGGGAAAGAGAAACCTTCAACATAAGTTATATCATCAAAGGGACATTGTTGAAATGTATCTTCATGACAGATCATTTGAAGTCAAGAAATTTTGAATGATTGTTATATATATCAGAGTGTTAGAAGAGAAATAACCAATGGACAACTAGCAAGCAATGGAAGAGAGGAAAAGAAACACTTACATGTAGCCCTACATTGGTTTACATGACATCTTGCATACAATTCAAGGGAAAATAAATCATCATAGAAAGAGATCCATAACGAAAGATTAGACGAATATAGACAGGCAGAGACATATCAACATGGGGAGTTATCGTTTTTCCCATGATGTCAATGGAAGCGAAAAAGAGGGATTTGTCATAGAAGGTATATGTGAAGAGAAAGAACAAAGGAATGGAAACATAGAGAGAGAATAGATGCATGAATACAAGGGGAGCATCTCCAAGGAGAGAGACCCTTTGTCATTAATGTCAAAGGGGGAGAGTGAGAAACATTGATGAGGAGAAATGGTCATAGGGGGAGCATGGGTGTTTTCATCAATGTTTCCATAAATGTAGTTGTTTCCATCAGTGCCAAAGGGGGAGATTGTTGGATAGTTGGTTTGGACAGTTGGTTTTCATTGATGTCAAGCCTTGGAGAAGTTCAAAATCCCTAGAGATGTGGTTGAGATAGATGGATAATTAGTTGTCATTGATGGAGTTGTTGATGTTAGCATATGTGTTGGGTTTATTTGATGAAGTCTACATGTAGCCACAAAGGTATGGTCATGGAACCCACAGTTGATCAAGGAATAAAGACATGAAGTACAGTGTGGATGCAGATAAGAAACTCATAGATAGATAGCAAACATCATGTTGTTTTTTATGATAGGTGGTACATCATGTGTCTCCTTACAGTTGAGGAGATATGGCTTTGTAAAGATTGGAGGACCCTCGAGAATAATCTAGAATCTCCTGGAAGGTCAATAAGAAGTCGATTACTCTAGAAGCCTCTAGAAATTCTTCAAGAAGTTTGCTAATCAAAGTGGTCTCAACAAGAGGTTAATTATGGGTGAAGTAGTTGTAACAAAGAAATTATGAGTTTACTAATTATGGTTAAAGTAGTTGGAACAAGAAAGTACAGGTTGACCGTAAAATTAAGAAAAAGGGTAAAACAATTATGAATCTAAAATGAGGAAAAAGGGTAAAACAATTATGACCCTAAAATTAGGAAAAAGGGTAAAACAGTTATGACCC
>SNQJ01S0017266.1:20882-40422 GCA_010110895.2 Picea sitchensis
TATGTAACTCATCACTCCTTCTTACTAGGGAAGTCCTTCTGGACCACACCAAGCTTGTCCCTAAAGTACACAAACTTCACTCTTGACAGAGGCTTGGTTAACATGTCAATTATCTACTCATCTGTAGAGACATATTGGAGCTTGATTGTTCCCTTTTGTACCATATCTTTGACATAATGGTACATGATCTCAATATGCTTGGAATTTTCATGAAACACTGGGTTATCTAACAACTTCACACAACTCTTGTCACACCAGACACAAGTCTCCTTTGACTTGAGATCAAATAATCTTGCAAGTAGATTCTGAAGCCACATTGCTTCACTGTTAGTTGACCACGCTTCTATATACTCTACCTCAGCCATAATGAGTTCCACACTAGTATGCTTCCTTCTAAACCATGAGATCATATCTCATCCCAAACTGAAGCAACATCCATATGTACTCTTCATCTCCGTGACACTACCGACCCAATCGAAATCAGTAAAGACTTGTAGGATTATCTCATGATCTAAAACATATCTGAGTCCATAATTGATTGTACCTTTTAGGTACCTCATCACATGTTTTATTGTAATAAGGTGAACACTGCTTGGTTCATTGTAAAACATATATCTGACCTCGTGTTCATTAAATACATAAACGAACCAATAATCTATCTATACATGGTAGAATCCACTTTCTATGAGGATGTATCACTTAATAACTTCATATTCCTCACCATTGGTGTAGGCATGGATTAACAATCCATCATTTTCAATCTCCTCGAAATATCTATAGTATATTTTCCTTGGTTAAGGAAAATCTCATTCGGTCTCTACCATACCTCTAAACCTAATAAATAATGCATCATACTCAGGTCTTTCATCTCAAATTTTTTAACTAGATTCCTCTTACTTTTAGTGATGATATTCTCGTCTCCTATTAGAAACAGGTCATCCACATACAACAATAATATCACTGGTCCACCATCTACAATATTGTGGTAAATATTGGAATCTTGTTTACTCCCAATAAATCCCAAGCTCATTAGGAAACTATCAATTATACGATACCATGTCCTAGGTTCCTACTTAGGCCCATACAAAGCCTTCTTCAATATGTGGAGATGATACTCCTTCTCATGTATCTTGTGGTTTCTCTATGTACACTTCTTTTGTATACCAGAGCAAGTGTCTCATCATAATATTCCCCCTATTGTTGGGAGAATTGTTTGGCCACAAACCAAGATTTTTACATCTCTATATTTTTATCTGCAACATGCTTGAACTTGTATATAAACTTGGAAGTCACCACTAACTTCCCTTCTATACTCGGAACCAAGGCAAGATCCATATCCTAGTCCTTCTGACTGGATTTTTCCTTAGTCACTGGAACAAGGGAATCTTCCCGGGATATTTCATATCTCCTCAAATCCTCTGAAGCTTATATCTAGACTCCTTAATGCATGGAATATGTATCTCTCTTCCATTTGAATCTAAGGAGGAATTATTTTTGAATGAAATTCTCTAAGCCATTGACTCTCTCTGAGATCAGGTTCACTCTGAGTTTCCATGCTTCCTTTGAATATTGACTCCATCTGAGTCTATATAATCTTCAGAGACATATTCTCCCTCTGTATGCAATGATCTCCTTTGAAGTCCAATATCCTATGAATAGTCCAAGGGAGTTTGCTCCTCCCTACTAGATTGTGATGGTTGAATTCCTTTGAACTCTAGCTCCTTATGAACTAGTACTTGGTTGGGCCTCCTTCCTTACCACTGGTGGAGCCATCTTCTCCTCCTCATGATATGTCTTATCAATGCCACATATCTGTATCCCTTTTTCATCTTGTAAATTATCATGGGACCATGTTGGTCTCTTCCTAGTTACTACAACGATTTTGGGTAGGCCCATCTAGCTCTATTAACTCTTCCTGATGATGTGAGGAGTAATCAACTGAACTAGAGGATCCTTATTCTCCTTACAATCAATGTTCATAAGAGATACTATGTATCTCAAAAAGGTATCCTTCTTTCCAGAAGGTTTTAACTTCATCCCCTTTTTCTTCTGTGCATGGATGTATATGATTGTGTATAAAAATTCTTATTTGTAAAGTATTCTCCATGTCTCAAACTAGAGACCATCTAATATGTTTCCTCCCACAACCATCACTATATCTCCCCTCAAATTTATCACATGTGACCTTCCTAAAACAAGACCAACAACAAGGGAAAACAATAGAAAAGAGTAACACTCTTATAATAATAATAAAAATGAGAACAATCGTCACAATAACTCCTTCTCAGAGCTATCAGTTGTGACTTTCTTGGAAGAAAAACAATAAATATCTCCTAGAGGATATGTTAGTTCATCTTTCAAACAAGCACAATAAGCATTTATATCAATAGAACTAACATGCTACCAAGTAGTCATTGTATCTAGAAGTAATATGACCTTTAAAATATTCTTGTCACTACTATAGTGTTTACTTGTAATGTAGCAATTATCAAACTTGATATGTTCAAATTGGAGACTTATCAATTTAATCAATCAAAGCTAGAACCGAGAGTCTTATATTCAAGAATGAGTGTTGTTGTTTTTCTTCTGAGTCTCATTCACTAAAGATGACAAGTATTCTCTCCAACATGTTCCATGTATTAAGAGAATATGATTTCTTGACATAAATCTGAGTTACATGATATTATGCTATTAAACTCTAAAATATCAACCTCAATCAATCTAAAACTTTGACTAAGGTCAACTTATAACTTTAACTTTGAACAAAAATAATAATAACTTTAATACATCAAAATGCAACCTAGATGAATTTCCTTTCAATTCAAAGAGTATAACAACCCAAAATTCTCCCACATGGTGTTTTCTTTATTGATATAGGAGAACCTGAACATATGTTCATTGATCCAGGGTAGCAATTTCCTTTTCCTCTTTAAACCAAGAGAACTTCAGAACACTCATAGACTTGGTCAAAGAGTCTACTATGTTTTCCAACATGTCTAATTTCTCCAGCAACACCTTGTTTATTTTCACCATGTCTCTCACGAAATGGTATTGCACATCAATATGCTTCGTCCTGGACTGGTAAGCTCGATTCTTTTCCAGAGATATTGTTCTTTGACTGGCACAATTTATCTTCATATTTTTCTGCTCAAACCAATCCCTAAACACGGTCAAAGTAGCCATACTTTTTTTTTATTCCATGAGAAGCGGTCATGTATTCAACTTGTGTTGTCGACAAGGATACAACCAACTTTTTTTTACTCATTGTTTTGCCCGTTTCGTCACTTGGGTGAGCAAAACAATGGCACTTCCATGCTTAGTTGGGACTACTAGACAAGATAGAGGCTAGTGAGTGGATTAAACAAGACAAACACATGTAATAAACAAATAAACAAACTAAAAAAACTAAGGAAATAAAAACTAGAATGCATAAGAAACTTAGAACCATAAACATTCAACAAATGACTAAGATTATGCCACCAATGGATAACTATATTAGTTGGAAAAACACCATAGAGAAAAATGAGGACGTGTGGGTCCCCTCTTCCTCCTTGGGAGGTATCTTGAGTTCCCTAATGGAGAGCTCTTCTTACAATGGGAGGAAAATGGAAAATGATGAAGAAAATCAATGCCTATTCCCTCAAGAGGTGATTTGAATGGCCTATTGCAATAGTTATTGAATAGTCCAAGGAGAAAAGAGGATTCTCAAGGGAGGATTGAAGAAATATAACAATACTATGAATATATTGGTTTCTTAGCGAACCCATGGCCTCCATTTATAGAATTTCTTCAAGGAAAAATTCAACTGATTCATAGTGTAAACAAGGGGCCCTTTAGGGCACCCTTATATCGTTGACCCACCCCCCATTCGGATTTCGCTCAGATTTGGAGGTCAAATCAGGTTGGGAGTTTGTCCATAAGTGGTTCGGGGGCCGAGAAGAACCACAAATGTTCCATTCATAGGAATGCATAGATTTTCTCGTACACAGTGGCACATTTGGCGCATTATGCACTCTACGGGATTTGTTGGCTCGTGCACTGTGCGCGCGCTTCCTTTAGTGAGTTTGTGCATGCCAATTTTTTCCCAACTATATAGTTTTTTCCATTTGAAATGCATTTTGGTGCTGCAAGTGAATTAATTGTTGTTGGCACTGCTATATTTCTCTAATGCGTGCAATGTTGCGGATAAAATTTCAGTGATAACAGATGCCCCCTGATGTGTGAGGTTAGGAGCATACGTATAGTCAAAATACATCAATGTTTCTTGTACTAAGAGTGTCATTGTAATGAAGAGTGTTGAGAGAAACTGCAAGAGAGATCCATTTTGAGGGAGAGGGGAAACTGTGGGACCCAAACCTTTCTCTAGGGAGAAAAAAAAAAAATGTATACAAATGAGGCGGGCATGCCCCATGATCGCGATATGTAATTCAAAATGTAAGACATTAATTGAACTTGTATGTTGATGTAGATAACTACAACGCCCTCCGGGGTGGTTTGATAACGACATATGGAAATTTAGAATGGTGAACACACTCTGAAAAGAGGCAAGGACACATGTAAGAAGTGCCGATGAATCGTAGGCATGGATGGCCTAACAAATTCAGAGGTATTCGGTTGGTATAAAACAACTACAGTAGTCACGTAGTAAGACCCACCATAACATGAGATTTTTTTGAATTCGAATGTTACGGTGGCCAACAGAATCAAAGAGAAATGATGGTTCTCTATGTGCCATCTGAGACTCCTCATTGTAAAGCTAATGAGAGTCAAGATACAGTCACCCTTCTGGAAACTGTGTTGATGTCGACATAAAGGGAGACACGACTCCAAGAAGCAAAGGGCTTCGTGAAATCCACGGTAATAAGATTAGGGACTGATAGGGAACATGAATGAAGTCAAGGTGCAGTGAGACTCGAGACTTCCTTGGGTTGGGGGTATGTTTGAAGGATGATTTGGAAGCGACCATAAAACTGTATCTAGTGTCAGGGGGATGACTAGATATGGGGTTAAATTGTGCCAGAGGCTTGACAAAGTGGACAAACTCATAGATCATGGGTACATCGACTTTGGGATACGTGGGGTTCATGAACAGTATTGAAATGAGAAAAGGAGATTGGATTCCCCATTCAAGGGCAACATAGGTTGCGTTGTCAGAAAAATAATGTCATCAAGGGTGACGACAAAAAGATAAGTAAATGCTGGAAACAAAGGATTTTTACAATTACCGAATAAATAAAGAATGATTTGGGATGAGTGTACATATATAGAAACGGGTGCCCCAGTGCAAGATGGCTTGGCCTGTGAGGGAAAAAGTTGCGAAGAGAACTAGTGGAGGGTGGGGGCCACATGGGTGGGTTTCTGTATGAGGTAAATGAATGGAGGGAAATCTGTAGATGGAAAAATTGATTGTGGATGAAATGTAGGGTTAATGATACTGCAGAGGTGCAGTCAAATAGAACCAAGATGATATAGCTTGGGAGTCCATTGGTAAAGCTAGCAATATGATGAGAATAAGTATGTGGCTTATTCTTGGAAGTGCATAAGACTATCGAGACTCCCATCCCTAGGGGGTGAAAGAAGCATGAAAGTCAAATTTCCAAGGGGAAATATGAATGGGAAAACTCATGTGGGGGAGAGTGATATCGGGTAACAGTACCAAACTATAATAGAGGTGACAATAGTGCAGAGCCGGATGTAGGGACCCTAACGGTGAACGTCGAAGGGTGTGACTGGGAGATCCAATTGAGGTTTAGAGGGAATGATTACAGACAAGTTTCAAACATATACCTGAAGAGGTTGTGTTGTTTTTGATGACCAAGTACCTGCACACATTAAAAACTGAATACCCAACGTGAACAATATTTGATGATAAAGAACATATAACAACTATTTGATAATTTTGAACATGAGCATGTGTACCTGGATGTGACATTAGGAAAATTCTCCCCCGGGAGTGAGTTCAGATGGTGACCCAGGGAATGTGACTATGTAGATGGTAGGATCATGATCCTGTGGCTGAAGACGGATATGGAAACAGAGGCTCTGGGCTCTTGTAACTGAGTGTGGAAGTTTGGAAAAAGGGACTATATATGGTTGGTGGGCCCATAATGCCACCTCATTTGTACCCACCACTATAGTGAGTTGATGATGGAATCTGGAGGAGTTTTGGAGATTACGGGAGCTCGAGTTGACCGATTCGGGAGTTGTGAGATTCAAGTTAGTGGTCCCATCCTCCTGCACAGTATGAATATTCTAGGTTTGAGTTAGGGGTTGTATGGATGGTCATACAAGGGTAGGTTTAGGAGTGGGCCACTGATGCGTGGGAGAAGGGAGAATACCCATGCTCAGATGCACAGGTATAATTCTATCTCCCACACATAATGTGCAGTTGTGTTTGACACAGACACACATAGGGGCACGTGGGATGGAAAAATAGGCATGCATGAGATGCACGCCTATTAAAATTATAGTTGCGCACTATGCGCAACTGTTTCTCAAACAGTTGTTCATCAGTGCACAACTGTGCAGAGGACAGGTGCGCATGTGTGTGCACCTGTTGGTGTGGAAACTGCACATTCATGTACAGTTGTTTCTCAGAAATCTATGCATTAGTGCACAGTTGTGCAAACAACAGGCATGCATAAGTGCACACTTGTGAGGGTGAAATCCATGCACTGGAGGCAAAGCTAAGGGTGGTTGAAATTTTGAATTTTTAGATGTTTTTTATGAATGATGAGGGTTGACCAAGTGTTTATGTGTGGATGCAGGTGATCATCCTGGGATGAGAGAGTACTATGTCAGTCCACTGGAGGGAGCGATACTGGGAGCGCCTCCGAGAGGCGATGAGAGAGAAGCTAGGCATTCGAAGACACTTGGCAGCCCGTGGGTTGCTCAAGTTATTTGAGTGCCCTTTGATATGGTCGTAGGAGATATTGCTTCAGTATCTGAGATTCATGTGGAGCATTGATCTGTAGTTCTTCATTATTAGGGGATAGCAATTGACACTCTCAGCTATGGAGGATATATACTTTCTGACGGGGCTCCCCTTCTGGGGGATGGCCCTTCCTGCTAAGCCCTAATTGTTCGGGGATGTGAGATTGGTGGAAATGGCATGATGCTACTATTTGGGACCGAACCTAATGTCGGGTTCCATTTTCCGTATTAAGACGATGGATGAGTTGTTTCCTCAGTGCATCACTTCCATGGTAGTGAGGATCTATGGATCCTTGGCAACTCATCGAATCGCGGGAAGTCAACTGAGGATTGTAGAGAGGGTCCTGGATGGGGAATTTTTTCTTGGGGGATGATGCTACACTTCAGGATGATGGGGAAGATTCACCAGTTTTGGACCACTGAATCTGGTGATTTTGCGTTTGGGTCGATCCTAGTGGCATGGTTTTTGGAGAGGGTTCCTCTGTTGCGCCCGAGGATTTTGTTGGCATCATCAGGGTCACGAGAGCCATGATTGATGCATTGGGCTCAGGTGTTGGCACGTCATGGGGGGAGAGAGGGTGGCCACTGTGGCATGTGTGTGGCATCATATTTCACAGGTGATACTACAATATCCCTATGATGGTATGGACTACTGGCACGACCAAGACATGGTGCTTCCTCCTGGAGAGGATTGGGACCATAGAGGTATGCTTGTGTATTTATGTTTTGTGATTTTTATAGTGTAACATATGATGATGGATATATGGATGTTGACTCTACCTTTGGTTTTTGTGTCTGTACATGTGGGGCCGCGAGGCCATGAGGCTGAGATGGTCGGGGATTCATCTCGCTAGGGGCCAGTGTGACCGTCGCGGGTAGAGTCGTGGGTAGGACAATGATGCAGGCGAGATGATGTTGGTGTTGGGCCAGCACATGAGCCGAGGGTATGCCAGAGGTGAAAATTCAATGACATTGGTGTGGGACCAGTGCATGAGCCACGAGCAGAGGCCGAAGTGGGGATGGAGGACCTTCGTCTCTAGTTCAAGGAGGTCCTTCAAGGTGTGTTGGAGAGAATGTGGGCCCACATACAATATGAGAGGGTCCTAGAGAAGTGTGTGGGTGTATCGGCAGAGTTGCGGATCTTGATCCACCGAGAAATTGTAGCGGGGGAAACGATGACTAGTCGACTTCCCCTTGGACCCGAAGGACCCCCTACTGGTGGGGTGCCTCCAACTGACAGAGGACATGGGGGGGAGCTATGGGGGCACCATGAGTGCCAATTTTTTTATTTTTATAGGCTTGCGAGCCCATTTTGTACAAGGTAGTTGATACCCATTTTGTACCTATAGGGGTGAGGGGACTCACTGGCCTACGAGCGATGTATATTTTGTATTTTGTAAACATTTATGACACTTTGGAAGAGATATATATATGGATATGTATCATTTTCTCTTGTTATGTCTATATGTCTTTATGTTTTTTTATGGTTGATGATGTCTAATCTATATGTTGTGACTAATGTATGATGCTCATGTATATGTGATGATGTCTTGATGTGATAAATGCCAATCTAACACTAGGTTAGCCATATTATCTGATATTTGATTAAATTGTCGTGGAATATGTGTAAATGTAATTGAATCAAATTTTCGAGATAAGAGTCTAACTTGCAAGTATTTGTGAAAGATGAAAGGATCGCGGACACGATATACATTGTTGAGCTACAAGATGACAAGATGGGAATCTAACAAAACACTAAGGTGAAAAATGTGGTGTTGAATGTCGTCGATGAGGATACGAATGGCGACAACGTATTATGCTTGGTTGTTGGTGGTTGATCCCAAAAATATGTCGTTGGAGTGGAGGAGTTCATGTGAGGGGGTATAGGGGGCCCAAGCGGCCCAAGTGATATTCTGTGTCCACTAGTTAGCACTGTCAGTGTAACCGATGTGGTAGGCCCATGGAGGATGCATCTGCCAATAACATAGATGGTAGATCAGACATAAGGATTGGAGGCAAAAAAAGAAGACTAAAAATTCTACAAATATGTACAAAGAAAATGCCTAAGGTAGAATGGCTACGTTCAGGCATAAAACTTCTTTAAGTACAACCCATTGATGGGTTCTTTGAGAGGATATATTTCTAGAGAGGCCAAGATGTATGCGCCTTTAGTGAGGCAGTGCTGGAAAATGTAGGCTCCATGCCATAATGATTCAAATTTCCCATGTCCGAGAGTATCATGGGCGATATCGTAGGATAGGACAAGATCTCATTCGTTCAATGAACAAAGGTTGACATGGGGGTCAAAGGTGGTTGTGGACCATTTTTTAGTTTCCTCGTTGTTCTGTAATAAAGATCGACGATATTAATCTAGTGACTCTAAGGTCAGCAAGCGCTTCTCCATTAGAGAAGTGTCAGGTAATAGCTCGATGACAGTGCGTAACGTGGGAATTTCGCACTCAATGGGGAGGTTGGATTCGATCCCATGGACGAGTTGGAATGGTGTAAAACCGGTGGAATTTTTTACTGTCGTGCAATAAGACCATAATGTTGAAAACAACATATGATGTCATTTGGTCTTATGTTTGTTGACAGTATGTTGTAGCATGGTTTTTAGGACTTTTTTGACAACCTCGACCTATCCATTGGACTGAGGTTAGTATGGGGAGGAAAACTCATAGGAGAAGCCTAATTTTGAGGAGATTTTTGTGAAGATATCATTCTCAAAGTTTTTATCGTGATCATATACTAACTATAGTGGCACTTTGGAACAGGTATTGACGTGGTTGAAGAAAAAATGCGTTGTTGTGTCAGCGGTATTGTTGAAAGTAGGAGTGGCTTCGGCCCATTTGGTAAAGTAATTGACTACCACGACAATGTACTTGTGTCCATTACTGGATGGAGGATTGCAAGTCATGAAGTTTATGCCCCATTTGCAAAAGGGGTCAGCGGTGATGACTGGATGTAGAAGAGTGGGTGACACTCATGCTTTGTTTACATAGAGTTGGCATTGGTCGCATCACTTAACAGTGTGGATGCAGTCATGGAACAGTGTGGGCCAAAAGTATCCTGCTCGAATGATTTTTTGGGAAATCGACATACCTGAGAGGTGGCCACCTCAAGCACCGCTATGGAAATCGTTCAAGACTCTTTCAGCTTTGTCGATGGTTAGACATCGACAAAGGATGGTGTCGACCCCACGTCGGTACAAGACGTCACTAATGAGGAGGTAGAGAGGGGCCTGATGGAGAATACGTCGAAGATCGTCTCAAGAGAAATGAGACCCAAACTTCTATGTCTTAAGGTAGACGAGAAGGTCACCATACTAGGGGTCATCAGAGGGGATGAAGAAGAGGTGTTTTTTGGGAAAATCCATATTGATGGGTGAAGCTTTAGCGTCTGAGGGAAACTTTGTAATGATTTTGGCGAGAACGAGTGATTTATTGCTTTTGGGAGTTGAGAAATGTAGGTTGTATTCCTGAAGGATGATGATGGATCGAGCAAATGTTCCATTAATCTGTCATTGACTAAGAAAGTATTGCATGGGGTTAGAAACTGATATGACTATGGTAGTGTGAAGCAGGATATAGTGACACAGTTTATGCACTTTGAGGACAACTGGGAGGTCGAGTTTCTCATCATGATTATATTTTAGGGGTGGTCCTGAAATATTTTTACTCATATAGTAAATGACATGTTCCCACCTATCATCCCTTAGTTGGACGAGGACTCCTGCTACTGAGACGGCTAAAGCTGACAAGTAGATGATGTAATCACGATCATAGTCTGGGGGACTAATCAAAGAGGAATTGGATAGGGACGCTTTTAAATCATAAAAATCATTTTGAGCATGTTTATCCCATCGAAATGGGATGTCATGATGCAGTAGGAGAAGGAAAACATGTGTGCGGGTGGCGCAATCTAGGAGAAAGTGATGTAAAAGGTTAGCTTTACCTTGTAGGCTTTGCAGTTGGCATATATTTCTAGGTAGTGGAATTTTTGTGATATCTTAGAGCTTGAGGGGGTCCACCGTAATGTCGTGTTGGGAGACAAAGAACCCAAGAAGGCATCCGACAGTGAAGCAAAATACACACTTGAGCGGGTTCAAGCTGAAATTGTATTGGCAACATCGTTGAAAAACGATGTGTAAGTCATCTAAATGTTGAGTCCGTTTCTTGGATCGAGCAATGAGGTCGTTCAAATAAGCGAGGATGATGCAAGTAAGATCATGGAAAATATACTTCATGGCCCGTTGAAATGTAGCACCTGCATTTTTTAGTCCAAAAGGCATGACACGATTAGCAAAAGTACCCCATGGGGTAGTAAATGTGGTTTTATAGTGATCTGCTAGATGGATTTGGATTTGATTATAGCGGGATAACCCATCCATGAAGTACAATGCCTCGTGGCTGGCACAGTCATCGATAATTTGGTCGATGAAAGGGGTTGGAAAGTTGTCTTTGGGACAAGCATGGTTGAGATCATGAAAGTCGATGCAGACACGAATAGTGCCCTATTGTTTTTTAACAGGGATGGGGTTGCAAACCCATAAGGTATACACAATGGGGTAAATGAACCCAACAACACGTAATTTATCGATTTCGGCTTTGATAGCTGTAGCTTTGGATGGGTGAAGTGGGTGTTTCTTTTGATGGACTGGGGTGATATCTGGCCATGCATCGATGTGATGTTTGACTATAGAAGGATCAAGGTCGGGCATATATATATATGACCAGGAAAAAATATCCGTTTATTCCTGAAAGAGAGCTTTGTAAGAAGTGATTTCTTCAGGGGAGCATGCGACGCCAGTGGTGATTTATTCTATGATTCTCGATTTGATGGAAATGTCAATTTTGACGGTGGGGGAGATATTGGCCATGTTTCCTTCTTCAAAAGCATCTAGGGCAGGGATAAGGTTGTTGAACCAATATATATGCCATGAAGAAATAAAATCCTTGGTTTCAATTGCACATAGGGAGGCTTGGCTAAGAGGGTCAACGGATTCCTATGAGAGAAAAAGCGCTCGATGATGGAGTGCATTCCATGGGAAATCTGGGGGTAGTGAGTTCTTCCAAGATATCTTCGTCATAGTAAAAAAAACAAGAATACAGGGGATCTGGGGAGGTGATATATGTGACTGTCAAAGTGTGATGGTCCTCAAGTGGTGAAGACATAGAGGATACATTGTAACCATGGTGCGATGGCTCGCTTGAAATAAAACAAATATATTTTCTTTGATTTGACCAAATATTTCTAACTTCTCAATGTCTCTCGATCTCCATTCAGAGAATGAATTTTGCTGCACCAAGATCGTTCATGATGAACTTGGAGGACAAATGCATCTTCACCTCCATTATTGTGTCCATTTTTTTCCAACCAACAACATGTCATCGACATACAAAGATACATATATGAAACACCTTCCTTCTTCCTTGGAATATGCACAATGATCATCCTTTATTCTCACAAATCTCAAACTAAGAATGTATTTGCCAAAATTCTGGTACCACACCCTTGGTGATTGTTTTAGACCATAAAGGGATCTCTTCAATTTTCACATCAACTCTTTCTTGCACTTTAATGAAAATCCTTCAAGCCATTTTATTTAGATTTCTTCTTCTAGGCCCTCATCTAGGAACATTATATTCAAATCCCTTTTCTCTATCTCGGGGTCAAATGATATAATGAGACACATTAGTACTCTAATGGAATTTAATTTTGCAACATGTAAAAAATATCACCAAATTCAACTCCCTCAACTTGGGAATATCCTTTCTCTACCAGTAAAGCTTTGAATTTCTTGACTTGAACTTTTGCATTCAATTTTTTCTTGAACACCCACTTGCTATAGATAGGTTTCCTTCCATTATGTACATCTACTAATACCATGTCTCATTCTTGTGCAAGGATTCCATTTCTTTGACCACAACGTCCTTCCATAGTTTACCCTCTATCAAGTCAACTTCCTCCCTAACCAACTTGGGGTCCTCGCCAATGGGAGATAACACGTATGCAGAACAAAAATCAAACAAACTAATATTTCAGTTGGTTTCCTTACTTGTTCAGACCTCCTGATAACCATAGTAATGTTTTTCACCTCTTCATATGATTTAGTCGACTCATTTGAACCATGTTCATCGTACCTCAATTCAAACACCAACTTCTCTATTTCTTTCTTCGTTTGAACCCCTTTACACTTGGAAGTTCCTCTAACTTCCATAAAGATCACATCTTGACTCTACATTGTTTTCCTCAATAGAATATCACATAGCTTATATCCTTTCATTTCACCCTTGTAGATGATGAAAATAGACTTGACTGCCTTATTGTACAGCTTGTTCCTCTCCTCCTTGGGAACATGCACAAATGCATCACATTCAAAGACTCTGATATGTGAATGTGAAGGATTCTTACCAAAGAATACTTCATGTGGAGTCGAGTCAACTATCACTGATGAAGGAGACCTATTTACCAAATATTTTGCAGTGTCGACTACATCTTCCTATAATTATTGTGTGAGTCGATCACCATTGATATTTCTCCTTATCTTTTCCATCAATGTCTTGTTCATTCTTTCAAAAAATCCATTTTGTTGTGGGGAATATGGTGTGGTATTTTGGCATTTTTTTCCATATCGCTTGCAGAACTACTAAAAATGTTTTTCTCAAAATTCTCCTCCATTGTTAGTTCTCAACACCTTGATCTTCTTATCTGTTTGGTTTTCCAAAATAGATTTCAACTCTTTGAATTTCTCGAAAAATTATGATTTATTCCTCACAAAATATATCCATATCTTCTTGGAAAAATCATCTATGAAGGAAGCATGATAGGTATCCTCCTAGTGAAGGGACTGGTGTAGGCCCAAACACATCTCTATGTATCAATTATAGAATCCCTTTCTCCTTGTAGATTCATATCGTGGAAATCTAACCCAATTTTATTTTTCATACATGCAATGTTCACAAAAATCAACTTCAAAATTAAAATAAGGAAAACCTTTGACCATACCATTTTTGTGCATAGATCGAAGTTATTTTTCACAAATGTATCCCATCCTTTAGTGCCATAACATGGCCAGATCAACTCGACGAAGAAAAGTCGAGTCATTTTGTATCAACTGGACCCGAGTTGATTCGAGTCGAATGGATGTCGGGTTGACTTCAATAACAACAATGATGTTGCATCCATTCAAGTCAACATTTCCTAACAACTTGTATAGGGTTCCAATGCACACTCCTTTGATTACAACCATTCCTCCCCTAACCATTTTGCACATATCCTTTTGAAATAAAGTGTGAACTTCTCCATCACTCATCTTGCAGACATATATCATATTTATTTCTAAACTTGGAATATGTAGCACACATAGAAGGGTATTGATTCTCCTATCTTGCAGTATCAGTTAGACTCTTCCCCATACAACAATTTTGGTTTTTGATTTGTTCGCCAAGAATACATATCCCCCTTCATATCTCCCATATTCAAAGAACCATTCATTGTGAGGTGTCATATGGAAGTATTCTCCTTATTTGATCAACCAAACAAAATGATCAAACTATGTACTGGTCGACGCTAGATACACATTTCCTCCTTTATCCGTAGTTGTCTTTCTCTCAGTTGACTGTTTCTCGTCGAATCCTACACTGATGATCTAAGTCACTTTCTATTTGCAGTCTCTCTTATAATTCCAAAATTCACTACATTTCCAACATCTTATTGTTGTATGAACCGAGGATTTAGATCTACCATTTGACTTAGACTTTCTACCGACAAATTTTCTTTTATCTCTATCAATTGATCAACCCTTCACCATCAAACAATCTTTGGTCAATACTTCCATGTTGTTATATCTCATTTCTTATGAAAGTAGAGATGAAACCACATCTTCAAGAGTTAATGTGGTCGAATTACTCTCTATATCCATGATTGAGTTATCCTAGGAGTTTGGAAAATAACAAAACAAGCTTATACATTTCTCCTCCTCGATGATTTTAATATCCATTAACTGGATTATTATAGTATTGAATGCATTCAGGTTCTCTGCTACCAATCTCCCATCACTCATCCCAGTTTATTCCTAAGGAACAACTTATTTAACAAATATTTTGATTGGTACAAGCTTCCCAAATTGTCCCATAGTTTCTTTGTAGAGTTTTCACCCGAGACATTCAACAATATTGAATCTGCAAGATAAAGTTGAATTGTACTCCTTTTCCTTTTCTTGAGTTTCTCCCATTCTTCTCTCGACGTGATCGTCATAATGGTTAAGGGGATTACAAATTCCCACTCTTCTCTATATAAAAGTATATATTTCATCCTAAGATTCCAAAGCTCAAATTTATGGCCATTGAATTTTTCGATCTCTATCCTAGAACTTCTTTTCATTTTTTCAAGAAAAAATTAAAGATCGTTGACTTACAACTCCCACTAGAATTAGGCTTATCTTAGATCCAATATATACTTAAAGTTTCTCTGGTATGACTTGTACATAGAAACAAGAAAGATCTAATACCACTTGTATCATATCTGCTCATATATTCTTTAATACCAATTGTTGGGGAAAATTGATCCTCACACTAAACCAACCGGGAAAGAGAAGATATGTTCAAAGCATAAAATGAATAACAAACACACACACACTACATAAAAAATTTACCTTGGAAACTCTTAAACATGAAAACCAACATTCCTTGAGCATCTTGCTCTCTTGTTGTCGTATTCATTCATAGAGTAAAAAGTTACATGATTATCCTTGGTCTACACCTAAGACACAATTTCCATCATATTCTCTTCCTTTACATAAGAACAAACCTACAACCAATTTTTCTTACATCTACATGACCAACAACACCTATGCTAACATCAACTTATTGCAATTACAAGGTGCCTTATTTATAGAATTTACAACATGAAAAAATCTAAATAATGTGTACAAAAGTGATTACAGATCCACGAAGATGATTAGATGCAATCCTGCGAATCTCTAGATTTTGTTACAATTGACTACTAGTCGACTACCTAATCAACCTCCAGTGAATCTTCATTTAGTTGATATTTCAACTTCTCGGTCGACCATTTTGACCTTCGACTTCCTATTCGATCACTTGGACCTTTGAATTTCCATCGACTCGACTTAACTTGTCAGTGGAATTAACTCATTGATCGACTTATCATCCAGTCGATCCACCTCAAATCGACAGTCGAATGACTATCCTTTCACTGCTAAGCATATAACAACCCAAAAAAAATCATAGGAGGTCCATTGGCAAGATGGTAAGAGAATTCTTCTTTATTTAAGTAGTATTATTTCCTATGATCTTGGTTACGAAAGAGAGAAAGATATTTATTTTCATGGCTATGTGGATGTTCATTGGGTAGGTGATGTAAACTCTAGAAAACATACAACAGGGTATTGTTTCTCGTTATATTTTTGTATGGTTTCTTAGAGAAGTAGGTGACAATATTATGTTCCTTTGTCATCTATGGAGGCTAAATATATTGTTGCTTCCACTGGGAGTTGTGAAACAATATGGCTTAAAATATTTCTTCTTGACCTTGGAGTGATGGAGGATAATCCTACTCTTATTTATTGTGATAATTATTGACATGTTAAGCTGACAAACAATCCTATGTGTGTTTCATGACAGGTCAAAGCATATCGATACAATCCCGTGTTTCATGACACGTCATAGCAAATTGAGACCAGGTACCATTTCATTAGAGACTTGATCAACAAAAAGGAGATTTACATGGACGATTATTCTACTAAATATAATGTTAGAAAATGTGAGCCTAGTACTAAGATTTACTACTTTTAAATAGTTATTATTGGTGCGTGTTCGAGCAGGAAATTTTTGGAGTGAAGCACAGTAAAAAAGGCAAAATGGACCAAAGGAAGTATTGTGTGCCAGAAAAGAAGGAATACCAATGCGACAAAAGGAAAAGGAAGCAACGCGCCAAAAAGGGAGGAAGATAAACGCAAGGAATAATTGGATCGAAGACTAACCACACACAAGGAGTTAGAAAGTGGACACGTGGAGTCCACTTAGAAATTAGGGTTTTTGTCAATATAAGGGTTTTAACCTATATTTTGTAGTATAAATAAAGGATGTATGAGATAGTTAGAGGTATCAGAGGTATCTTGGAACTAATATGCGTAGATCCCATTTTGGAGAAAATTTATGAGTTTTGAGTCTTAGGTAGGTTCATTTTTTGTTGTATGGTTGAGGAGCTAATGGGTATTTATGAAGTATAACTGAGGGTCAGGTCACAATCTATGGAGACTGGTGCGACGTTGGTCATCCTCACCATAACCATATGATGTAATGTATGGAGTGTTATTTTGATGAAGAATAAATAAATAAAGTAGAAGATCTTTGTGGACATAGCCCAGGGAGGGTAAACCATGATAAAATCATGTGTTGCAATGTGTCTGAATGATTTTTGTTGTTTCTACAATTATGCATAAATGGTTAGATGAATGAATGGATTTATTTACAGTGTGCAGTAGTGTAATTCTGTAGAATATATATCATTGAATGCATAAAGTAGGAAATATGATGAATGTTATGGTAGAATATATGTTAAAATAGAAGAGAAGTAAGAATAACATCCCCAATCCCTTCCATGATTGCAGACATATGCGTCCTTCAGTCACCCATAAACCATATTGGGTGAGACTACATTGTACATTCTGTGTGTGGTGTATCCTTCTAGTTTACCAGAAGGGTCGATGGTGAAAAGGGTTTTGTTGGAGAACTAAAGTAGAACCCAGGTCAACCCATATGTCCAACAAATGGTTCTGTTGTTGGTTGTAACTCATAAGGACAACTTGGAATGGGTTTGGTGAAGAATATGCAGTGGTATAAAGGGATGCTCATGCCATGGAATACTATGAAGCAAGAGATTGAAAGATGGTTGGAGACAAAGCAACTAGAATTCACGCAAAAAGATAATAAGGGTTCCATGTATACATTGCGCTAGTATTTGAAGAGGTATGTGTTTACTAATTTGCATGAGGAATATTTATGTTACTTTCCAGAGTTGTTATAGGAGTGGTTATTGAGATTGAAGGATATCCATTCGACTAATCGGATTAGACAAGTAGAGTGGACTACTGAAAATATTTTGCGATTAGAAAGGGTTAATAACAAATTCATGTGCGCATTGGAATTTTGGTTAGATAGTATTACTGCAGGGTTTATTATTGAATTTGTTGTAGACACATCAAAGTCATATACTGTTGCAGAACAACATTTTTAAAAGGGACCTAGAGGTAGGTACATTAGGTCTCTTTACACGTCAATTACGATCGTATTGCATGATAAAGGCGTGATGACCATGGAATCAGACAACTAGATCACTTTGCATGCATGGGGGAATTGGGGGAAGCAATAAGGAAGATATGAGATATGGAGAAAGATCTAGATAGTAGCCAGAAGAAGGAAGCAATGTACCCCATCATGATGGATGATGAACATAATAGGGAAATCATAAGGAAAGAAGGTGTGATGTGCAACGGACGACCCTACCAATATAATATGAATAACAAGAAGAGAGAAGTAGTCAAGCAAGAGGGAATCGACAACAGGGGGGAAGAGCTATAGGATATCCATGCCACGAGGTATATTGAGGATATATTGGATGCCACATATGAGAGGAAAACAAGAGGTCATGGGTCTGGTGCAGAAGAAGGCTCTCCATTCCAGATCCGAATTATTGTGGAACCTACAAAACCATGTGTGACTAACACATCTGAAGAAGAAAAACCTGCTAACCAGGAAGTGATTAGTGGTAGAATAATTTTTACAGGATGTGGATCAAGTGGAAACTCAAGAAGAAGTGTAAGTTCAGTAATTAGCAGTCGATTATCTACATCACCCGGAGGTGGTGGTGCAACAAACTTCATAATGGAAGGATAATATCCAACTATTAGGTTACCATAGTTTCTAGGAGAAGGGTGAGATGACCCAAAGAAGAATATTTTCATTTGTGATAATATTTGGGCATGCAAACAGATTACAAATGAAGATAAAAAGGTTGCACAATTGGAAATTACATTAAGAGACCATGCAATAGACCGGTACCTGGGTCTCGCAGTAAACAACCCAACATGAGCACCTACAACTGTAGTAGAGGTGAAGAGTAAATTAATCAATGAATTTCAAAAATCGAGTTCAGAGTATAAGTTTATGAATGAAATGATAAATATTAAGAAGAAGCCAAGAGAATCAGTCAGGGAGGTGGATCAGAAGTTCAAGAGGATAAAAGGTAAGATAAAATACATTATTACTGATAAGAATCATAGATAGTTGTTTGTTAACTCTATGTTGCCACACTTGAAGTATCCTTTGAGACAACAGAAATTTAAGAGCCAGGTTGAGGCTCTACAAACATCCCTACAGCTAGAGTAAAAAAAGTATAAACGAACATATCCAACTATGGAAGAGATGAGACAAGACTTGAAGAACTTGACATTCCAGTTAAATAAGAATGTGTGTCCATTATTTGCACAATATATTCGAGTGGGTATGCCAAACCCTTTATCTTCAGGAGTACCATTGTGTGATATTTGTAAGACACATGTGAATCATCCCTATCTTTTCCC
>SNQJ01S0017266.1:50317-68083 GCA_010110895.2 Picea sitchensis
GCAAATGATGAAGCGATTTGGTTGAGCATGGGATTATTCAAAACCATAGATGAGCTTGCATCTCTCTGTAACTCTCTATCTCGACAGACTGGTCCCCCTCCTTCACCTTCCCTTCCCCGCCAGCCTCCAAAAACTAACCCCAACCCTCTACCAGTCTCCAACACTTCATCTCCCCAGGTCACTCTACCTTTGTTCATCACCAAACCCGTCCTTTCTTCCCCTCGACCATAGCATCCTTCATCGGCACACCCTCATCATCTCCCCCCTCCCCCTCTTTCCTCCCCCACACCCCTAGCTCACCCTCACTCTGCTTTATGTGGAACCACCTCTGAACTCCTTCGAGAGGCCAAACCTTCTACATCTGGCTTGAGACACCCGACCCCCAGACCGTGGCGCACCAATAAATAAAATAAAAAAATGGTGCTCGGTGCAGATATCGGCCTCGAGGACTCTATCACATTGTCCCTCTACACCCTTGTAGGTCTCCTATCCTATAAACGACTTTGCAACACTGGCCTTGCAGATTGGGTGACTTCCACCTAGAGCCCACTCCTGGGTTATGCCCCAGAGATCTCCTACCTCACACATGGCCGGTATAGCTTCCTTTTTAAATCCACTGAAGACTCGACCAACATTCTTGATAAATTATGGGTGATCGACAGATCCAGTCTAATTCTCAAACGCTGGAGAATCAGTTTCAATCTTTCGCAAGATTACTTTAGTCTGCGACACTTCTGGGTCCTCCTCCCAGGCTTGCCTCTCCACCTATGGAACGCAAAAGCACTTGAGGCCATTGGAAACTCTCTAGGACGCTTCATCAACATAGACAGTGAGGCTACAAAAACACCTGCCAAGAAGGTAGAAAGGATCTTAGCAGAACTGGACATACATGAGGGACTTCTAGAATCCATCGACATTGGATGGAGAAATCATCTCACACGCCAAAAACTCGACTATCTCGGCATCCCATTCAGATGCACATTATGCATATGTATTGGTCACCTCATGAAGCACTGCACTGGTTATTTGGAAGAAGAGCTCTTGGAAGGCTCCATGCTGGATCTAACCACTCGCTCAGAATCCTTGGAGATGAACTCACATGCCCACTTTCCAGTTCCCCTGGAGGACGAAGTCTCAGAAGCATCAGACTCTATCATAGGTAAACTTAAGCACCTTTGTCCATCACTTTATTCTACCTTGACTAGCTGGGAAAGAAGCCTCCTGGACACTACATCTCTCCCCACACCTGTAACCTCCCCCCAAGATATATCTCCCCTGCCTCCGGTGCCCAGCTATACCCTCACTCCCCCCCTATCACATTCTCCCTTACCTACTCCTTCTACTCTTCGGCCTCCCTCCTTGGCCCCAACTGAGCCACTTCGACCATCCCACTCAACCGAGCCTCCCCCAGCCCCCAACAACCCCACCGCACTTTCCATTCATCATACTCCACACTCCACTCCACCTTCATCCACCCAAACTTCCAAGACTCTTAACCAGACTTTACCCACTCTCCCTACTATTGAATATTTTTCTATTTCGACTCCTCGTGACTCAAACATAGAAACCAACTCCCTGGATAGTGTCCTCCACACTCTTCTTCCCACCTACAGAGAAATAATGTCCCCCACACCCCTCCCTATCTACAGAGGCATAAGCACCTACAACCCCTTGGTTACAGGTGAATATAGCAACCACTTTGTAACCCTAAGCACAAATTCAGTCAATGATTTCTCATGGTCAAAGGGACAAGGCCACATGCACTCCCCGGTCAAAGCTTGGAGTGCACGCATGAAGGACATTTCTTCATCAAACTCTGAAAATGGGGCTCTTAGAGGAGTTAAAGTCATGGCCAAATCCAAACCATGATCCTCCTCACACTTAACATAAAGGGGGTTGGGGGGTACCTGAAAACCGCCTCGTTTAGAAGACTTCTAGCCAATACTTCACCAAACATCATTTTCCTACAAGAAACTATGGCCTCCAGCCACAAATCCAGATCATTCTTGAATCAATTCCACCCATCCTGGCTCACTAGCTCTGTTGACTCCATTGGCACCTCTGGTGGCCTCACGGTCTCTTGGGACCCCACTTTTTTTGAACTTACCTCACACCTCTGTTGTGGTGGAATTCTACTCACTGGCACCTGCCTCTGGAATAGCACTACTCCCACTTTTGAACTTACCTCACACCTGCTGTGGTGGAATTCTACCACCTGCACTGCCTGAATAGCACTCAGATTTTCCTCCTCAACATCTATATTCTGAGCGCAGCATCTCCGACAAAGGGCAAACCAAGGTCTCTCACTCATGCCAACATCATTTAGAAGCAGTGATAAGAATCTACCACCAAAGTTGAAGGTAAATTGGGGCCCCATCAAGATCCACATGATCCTCTCCTACTTCCTAGCTCCAACAACCTCTTCCACCTCATATGCCTCGGTTGGATATCTCCTTCAACATTGTTCTGACTTATGCATTTGTCATGTGGGCATCACGCCCATCCAAAAAAGACTTGACAGAGAACTTGTAACGGACTCTCTCACATCTGCTAATCATCGAATTCGCTCCTGGGTGGAAAACCCCTTTTTCTCCAACCACGCACTGGTTCTCCTCCAACTTGATTCCTCACACTCTCCTTCAATGCACCCCTTCAAGTTCAACTCCAATTGGCTCACTGAGGCATCCTTCAACAGTATTATATCGGAAGTCTGGTCTGATCCTATTTACAACACTATTTCTTATCCACAACACCGGCTGGTCTCAAAACTCAAAGCACTGAAAGCCAAATCCAAGCTTTGGGCCCACAATCTAAAGATACAAAAACAGACAAGGATAATTGAACTGGAACACGCGATCCATAGTTTCCTCGTAGAGGATCCTCCTTCAGGAGCTTCATGTGACAGTCCCAACACTCTTCATCTTCTGGAATCTAAAAGAAACACTCTCCTACTCGTTGAGGAAGCTAGATGGTGCCTACACAACAGAGCCACTTGGATCAAAGGCGGTGACCTGAACACAAAATTCTTCCACCAGTATGCTTCCTTCCGAAAAAACAAGAAACACATCTGGTGTTTGCAAGATGACGAGGGCCTCACTCACCGAGACCAAACAACACTTATATCGGCAGCCACCACACATTTAAAAAATTTCTATGCTACGTCTTCTCACCCCCAACTTCGGGATTCAGTCACTGTTGCAAATACATACACTCGATTTGTTACAGCTGCAGACTCCTCTGCACTAGATAGTCCTAGCTCGCTCCAGAAGGTGAAGGTGGCTCTAGCTTCTTTCAATCAAGACAGAAGTCCAGGCCCAGACGACTGAACAGTTTGAATTCTTCTTACATCACTTTGATCTAGTTGTACCAGATCTTCTTGAGCTCGTTGAGGACTCCAGACTCCATGGAAAAATTATAGGTGCCCTCAACTAAACTTTTATTACACTCATCCCAAAAGAGAACAGCCCCTCCACCTTTGGGGACTACAGGCCGATGTCTTTATGCAATCTCTTCTACAAATTGGTAACAAAAATTATAGCAAACCGGCTAAAACCCATCCTCTCGAGAGCTCTCTTTGAAGAATAGCTTGGCTTTTTAAAATGATGCCAAATCTTAGATGCCATAGGCACAACCCATGAGTGTCTCCATAGCATCAAGGTCAAAAAATCCAAAGCCATCGTCCTAAAACTAGACCTGAAAAAGGCATTTGACTGTATTGACTGGGACTTCCTCCAACTAGTCCTCACCAAATCGGGCTTCAACCAAAACACCATCAAGTGGATCATGTGTGGAATTACAACAGTGAATTTTTCTGTCTTAGTGAACGGCAAACCCTCCCCTTTTTTCCGCAATGGCAGAGGATTATGGCAGAGAATTAAGCCAGGGCTGCCCACTCTCCCCACTGCTTTTCATTTTGGCCATGGAGGGTCTGTCCCTGCTCCTTAAAAAAAAGTCAGTCTGATGGGAAGCTCACTGGAATCAAAGTATCCAGACTTACCAAAATCTTACACCTCTTTTTTGCAGACGACGTGCATGACATATTCTCTTCTACCATATTTTCTCTTATACTAGAATGTGGAGTTGAGTTGTTGTTTGCTTAAAGTCTCAATGGGATAGTGTATCTATCTTTAGTCAAAGACCTCTATGTATAAATTCATCTAGAACTCAATAGAATAATAAGTCAAGTGTATTCATGTGTGTTATTATTGTGTTCTTGTGATTTAGTGTTTCTTCTTCAATTCTTTGGAAGTGAATTTGTTACAGTTGTGTAGTTGTTTTTAGAGTCGATGCTTAAAAGGATTGGGGAAGAAACTCTATACATACAGGTTTCCTATCACTTAGTGCTTTTTGAAATTGTTTATATAATTGCTTTCACACATAAGATTCTTGTCACTGCGTGTTCTGTTTGGTCAATGATCAATGAGTAAAGGATTTCCAAGAAAACGATCAATTTTGTTTTGATGACTAAATTGCATTTTTTTAACTCTTCCGCAGAAGAGTCTATTGCTTGAAAGAGCTAACGAAATTCGTTTGTCGCAGACGTAGGACATTTTTCGAGATGCTCAATGGAAACTCTCAAACTGCCAGAGGACCAGCCCATTTATTTCCTACTGCTTGCAGACTGGAGAGGACGGGTAAAAGCGCCTTTACCATTAACGTATTTTTGGAACTGCTTATGCCCAGGCATTGCCCAGATTATGGCCATGCTGCGATTGGAGGAAGATACCTGCTTTGCTGGTGGTCTCATCCAAAAGGTCATCAATTTCTGCACAGTAAAGATGCATCTAAATAATTACATAGACAGCACAGCAAAGATGAATCTTATGATCTTTGTCCCTGCAACGTTTTTGGCAGCTTCTACCATGTTACAGTGACTTCGGGTCCCATGAAATTTCTCACACACGGTTGCCATCAACAAAATGAACAAAGGCCAAAGGTGCCGAATTTTGATAGACCGTCCGAGTGCCGACGAAGAAAATGAGACAGACCAAACCCTCGGAAAACAAGTGCTCGGCGTAAATAAACCCTTTGTCCTTCCTCATAAACAAGGACCCGAATAAAGGATAAATGCAAAACCATTTTCTCAGGAATCGTGCAAACACACCGAACAAACAATGATACCAAGTATATTAGAATTTAGTACCAAAGTCGTCGATGGACCAAGCTTAAAAGCTTCCTTCCATGTCCAATACTTTTCTCGTCAACTCAAACTCTGCCTCTAATAGGTCAATCATCTTACAAGTAACATGCAAACAAAGAAGACGGCACGCCATATATCATTGGACACATCATTTATGTTCGTTGCACCTATTTTTGAAATAACACTTTATCCACATAACCTGGTCGTTGGTTAAATTTTTTATTTTTTTTTATGGGAATTTCGCAATGTAAATTTGGATAAAATAACTATTTTTTGTTGTTTAAATTGTATTTCTAAATGTATAAATAAATTCAGCTTACTAAAAACCTTTGGAACACTTAAATTATACAAACTTAATCACTTAAATTTGCAACTCCAATAATTGATCACCATTACCAAAAAACACCCAAAAAAAAAATAGAACTTTTAGACTACTGCCATAACCTCAGTCATATTCACCAACCAATATCAACACATAAACCAATAAATTAAAACTTCACAATTCCATTTGACCGTCACATTTTAAGAAGCAAAAATAGCCGAAGAAATAGTGATAAAAATGGCGTTGTCTAACTTGTCGGATCCTAAATAGTGATAAAAGGCTGCTTACTAAAATTAAAATTATTTGTGGCAGAAGTACCACACGATTTAACAGTAACTAAACAATTTCTCGACACAAAATCAACATTGTGCTATATTTAGCATATAATCTTATAGGAGTGGGATTAGATGAAAAGATGACATGGATGGTAAAATGGGAATTAAACCAAAAAAAAATCTGTTTCATGCATTTGAGAATTGGTACAAAAGAGGTAGAAAAGCTGTGGCAAGTATCGATGAGAAATGAGATTCCTTTCAACTAAAATTAACTCTACGATTAGCAAGACAAAATACTTTCAAGAGAAAAAATTTGTACATACAAAAGTTTTCTCTCTCAATTTAGGTGATTAGGTCATGTTCTCATCACCTGAGAGGTTGAAAAATATAATAGAGAAACATCTAAAGAAGCATGGAGCATGTAAGGATACATTCTGTTATATAAATTGAGAATAAGAAGTATGTGAATATATATATATGAACAACTAAGACACACTGAATAAACACGTTCAAGAAACTGAGTATCAACAATTGGGAGCTGACTAGAACCTGACTGGTTATGGTTATGATTGGTAGCACTTTGCCATAGAAAGTTCAGAGAACCGCTGTAACAAAGAGAGCCTTATTGTTTGCAATATTAAGATCCACCTCTTCAAGCTTAGGATATATATACAATGGCGTTGACTAGTTGTTTTACGAAATAATTTTTGCTAGAATCAGGTGATATAAATTTACATGAATTACTATTTTTTTGTTTTTTTTTTTTTTTTTTTTTTTTTTTTTTTTTTTTTTTTTTGAATGCAGAAATGGATTCAGGGCACTAGGATTCTACAATAATAATCACTTAAATCTACAAAAATCAACAATTTCTGATTAAGTTTCCCTATTAACCTACTACTATATACAAATATTACTGCTATATACAAGTCTTTGCCAGACTAGCAAGCACATTATACAATCCGAAAACTGAAGGTCACAGTTTCGAGTTTCGGCCAACATAAATTTAACAAGGGATTTCATGCAGGAGCTTCATCCTCCTTCGCCTACTTCTTACAGGAGCCAATCTGGCCTTTTGCATATTTGTTTTACTGAGACTTCTCATCAATCCTGATGCCATGTTAGCCTTTCGATCATTACATTCAACCGTAAGCCTGGCTTCATCTCGTTTTCGTTTGAGACTGAAGGCATTGGCTGATCTCCTTCTAAGAGAATTTGAGGCATATTTAACCGTAAGGCTGGCTTCATCTCCTTTTCGTTTGAGACTGAAGGCATTGGCTGATCTCCTTCTAAGAGAATTTGAGGCATTTGATTTTTTGCCATCGATGTTCTTTTTTAAGGTCGTCTTAGATTCGGTGCTTGAATGGAATTTAGCGGTAAAGCCGCCAGATTTATCAGATTCCACGAAACACCAATCGCACAATTCAATAGGATCTCCATAGAAATATCCTCTGCTACAATATCTGCCAATTCATGATCCAAACATAATTATTACTCAACCAAAATAGAATCTGAACATGTCATAAATACAAATCCGAAACATCTCAATACTGAAAGCTTTGTCTAGTCCTACTTGTGCTGTAAGCGGAATCTGCATTTGCTACACTGAAACAGATGCTCTGCAAATCCTACATCCCCGCACATACAACACTCCACCATGGTTTCTCTCTCTTTCTTGGGAGAAAGATTTTTATTTGAGGCATGGTTGGAAGTAGATGGATTAAATAATGCCGAGGCCCGAGATCTGTTCACGCGCTTTACTATGATTGTTCAGAAATGAAAATGAAAGATTCCTTCCCTGCACACACACCGTACACGCAACGGGACTGACTGCGTGAATGGAAGAAAACGGTAGTGCGATTCTAGTCATTGCTATTTTCGCGGAAGGTTCATTGTAGCTTTCATTTTCGATTGAATAATGGTTTATGTTAAGTAATTTTTTAATAATTTGATTGATTCACTCTAACTTAACTTAACTTGACTTAACTTAACTTGATTGTAGATTTTTTTTAGGAGACTAAAGTCAATTGTTTACCCATTATACTCATTAGCGGGACAGAATATATAATTTAGATAAAAATAATCCTACATCATATATATTTTTCTATTAATGCCTCCACCTTATCATAATATGTTAGAATATATTCATTAAATAGACATAATATATAATGTATTTATTAGATGGACAGAATATATAATGTAGATAAGAATTGTCCTATAAATTTTAAGAAGTAAAATTGTATTAAAGATTTAAAAATATCCAATAAAATAAACATTTTTAGTGGAAATTCTATCCATTATTAGGATCAAATAATGTTGAAATGATAGAAAAGACTGATTGATTAAAGATGTATAGGGTGAAGACTCAATGAACTTTGTGAAAAGAGAAGAAAAGTCAAGAAGTTGTTGTGAAATAATAAAGAAAAATTAATGGCCCCATGGTGTAGAACAATGTGTAATGGAGTGTCCAACTAATAATTGATTTCCCAGTAAAATAAATAAATAATCCTAAAACAATTGAAAATTAAAAAAAATAAAAATTAATCCTAAAACAATTGAAAATTATTGAAAGATAAATAATGTGGACATAAAATAATTAACTATGAAAAATTTTGAACTAGAAAATGTAAAATGGTAAAGGAAAAATTTTGAATTAAAAAATGTAAAATGGTAAAGGCAATTGATGCTGAGGAGAAAATATGAATATTAATGAAAGTATTTAGTTTCAATCATGTAAAATAAAATAAATAGGGATAATAAAAAGAGAAAAAAATTATTAAAAATAATAATAAAAGGAAAAGTCAAAAGAAAAAACTAAAAGAAAAGAACAAATAAACAAAGAGATAAGAATTAAAGAATAAACTAATATGTAGTGGATTGTCATAATTGGTTAAACTTGTAGTCATCTTCATTATTAAAATGTTTTACAATTTTCAATATTTTTCAATTTAATTGAAATAAACAAAATAACCTATAAAAATTAAACCATAAAAACCAAACTTCAAACTAATAAACTTACTTACCCAATATAGAACAATTATAACATTGCATACTCTATTATTCTAACATCTATAATTGTCAACATTAAACCAATAATTAAATAAAAAACAAACTTCAAACTCATAAACTCACTTACCTATATAAACAATTAAAACATTGCCTACTATGTTATTCTAACCTCTATAATTGTCAACATTGTCCACTATGTTATTCTAACCTCTGTAATTGCCAATGCTTAAATTGGGCCGTAACTATAATAGTCGTTGATAATGTAGAAAGCCATGTGATTGCTCCAAGGCCCATGTTATTGATTCAAAGTTTTCTTTAAAATGTCTAGAATGGAGTGGCTCGCATTTGGTTACAAACTAAAGGTCAAATTCAATTTTGATAATAGTTTGGTTCACTTTCGCATTAAATTGTTTTTTTAATAAATTAAAAGTAGAAGGTTACATTGTTGATATATTTAAAAAGCAATTTTAATAATAGCAAATTATAAAATTATAAAATATTTAGTTTTTAAATTAAATATTAATTAATTAATAGGAGTGGTAGGATCATTCTAGATATTGAAGGCAATATTGAGGAAAAAACACGAATTGATTTATGTTTGGAGTTTAAGGACAATCACAAATAATCAGGGAGAGATGTATGTTTTTTTTTAAGGGATTGTTATCATTAAATGTAGATACAATGAGAACGTTGATCGTCATTGGTGATTCAAGCATAATTATCAACATTTTGAACTCTGAAAAGACTCCCTCATACAGTAAGTTTGTATCACTCATTGCAAGAATTCAAAAACATGCTCTTTGTTTCCAAGAGGTTACCTTCTTGTAGGTCACGAGGGCTCTCAACCAAGAAGCTGACAATCTTGCAAATGAAGCCACAAAACTATAGGAGGGGATATTGAAGAAAATGGGGTTTGTATTCTTATCCCATCTCAAAAGACCAAAATTGGTTTATGGGACCTTAAGAAAAGGAAGAGATTACTTGGCTTTATTTAAAATGTTATTCCGGTGCTTGAAAAACATTAAGAAAAGGGTTCCAAGATCACTAAAGTTTTGATGACTTAGAATGCTAGGAAGGTTGATATTGTGACAAATATTTTGAAATTGGGATCTAATATGGGTATATGCAAGGCATTTTAGGAGAAAGTGTTTTTCATCTTCAACCCTCTTGGTGTCACAAATGTGACATAGTCTTTCTTGCCATGTGTTTTGAGGATTTCTCAATGCCCAATTTCATTATGCAACTCATGAGAATTAGTTCTTATTTTAGCAATATTGACTCTCTTCTTTACGCTTATCAAATCAAACAGAAAATTTTAATATTCAAGGTTAGGTTTAACCACCTCCTTATAATATCTTATATTTTTTTATCCTCTAATTTTTTATCACACCATAGATTCTCCGTAAATTTAGCTTGAAAAATGTTTTAAATATTATCAATATTATGCAAAATAACTTCTTATTTTTCCCCCAATGATTCAACCAAGAGTTGGCATCATTATGCCATCCTCGCTTGAGCCATTGGTGATTTTGGCCAGATTCTTAAGAAATTTTGGGGAGCTTTTTATTATCCATGTTGTTTAGCTTGTTCTTGTACATTAAGTACCTAATCATAGCTATGCTCTCAATGGAAGAAAGGCTCGCTTGGATGAGGAGGATGGGATAGGGTGTATTGCCCTTAATTTTAAGATTCTAAGTTATAAAATTCTTTTGGATCTTCTCTAAATTTCTCTAGGATTCTCGAGAGATTTTGCATCCTAAAACTTCACATTCATATAAGCTAACAAGAGTAAAAAGAGTCTCAAAGAAGAGATTTTTCTTATCCAATAGTCAAAGGTATAATAATTCACAATTATTTTCAAGCTCATAATCAGATTTTTGACCTCATTTTATCTTTTTTCTCAATGCTATAGTTCCAATTGAGTTTGTGATGAATATAAATTACAAGATACTTGTACGAACACACTTCTCCATTATATTATTGTCATAAACAAAATTATCACAGGTGATCTTGTTGGATTTAATGATCATAACCTTCATTTTGTTAGTGTTCACAGTGATACTTGGACTAGAGCACAATTCCTTGAGGATTCAAAGCTCCTTACTAAGGTCAAAGAGATCCCCTTCCATAAGAAAAATATCATTGACATAGAGAAGAAGGATGATTACTATACTAGCAAGAGTGGTCCAACACAAGCTATACCTTCCAAACAATGTTCTAAGTTATCAATGTAAATGCCAAAAAGGGTAGGGGATAGTGGGAAACCTTGTTTGAGTCCTCTATTGCAGTTAATTTCTTTTGAACAACCCTCAGTGCTCCTAAACTTGGCAATAATGTTCTCATGCAACCTCACTACAACAACTCTCATCCCAGAGGGAACCTTTCTCTTCTAACCTATTCCAAAGGTTGGTCTTAGGACCCATGTCAAAAAATTTCCTAAAGTCAACAAAACAACAAAGGATATTGGTTTTATTGTTGTGAAACTCCTCTGCAATGATCCTAAGAATCATAAGGTGGACCATAGATGAATGATAACCTCTAAAATAGACCTAACCTTTAGCTCTTTTTTCGTGGCTTTGTAGCCAAATGCTTATCTTCTTTTCCAAAATACTTCTATATAGCTTGGATAAAATGGGGCTAATCACAATGGTCCTATAATTAGAGGGATTTATGTTATCCCCACATTTAAAAATAGGTACAACGAGACTTTGAGTCCAAGGTTTAGGGAATCCCTTCTTGACTACTAAATTGAAGAGCTTGTGTCTGTGAGGGATCAGAATAGGACCTTCAATTTTTAATATTTCATCCTGGTAGCCATTAATGTCCTTAGATTTCCCTTTTGCAACTTGCTTTACCGCAAACTTTATGTCTTCTATAGAAAAAACATCATCTTCTATAGAAACTTTTGGAATTTTGTTCACGACATTACGAGATTTGTAAATATTTTTAAGGTAGGAATTACAGTCTGTCGAGGGAATCATAACATTCTCTTTATCTTTACGAGTTAGAATTTGCTTCCAAAATTTCTTTGTTCTAGCTTAGAAAGGTGCAAAATATTCTCTTGCTTTCTATTTATGTAGTGTCTTATTTTTCTTTTAATTAGGGCTTTGTATATATTAATTTGATCATATTTCAAAGACTCATTAAAGGCATCCTTAATTGCTTTTATAACAAGTTTACACTTGTTATCATACCAAGGGTTGGCAATTCTATTGTTCTTTTTACACAACATTTCGATATAGAATTATTTTTATGGAGGTAGAGAAGATTGTTGTAAAATCATGATAGATTTCTTCAATATTATTTTTATATGATAAAATATTTAGTTCGGTGTTTAAGTCCTTTAAAAATAGATCAAGTTTTTTTTTGTCAAAAACTAGATTCCTTTGGTTACCGAAGTTATATTCAAGGGGGTTTTGTGCATGATAAAGATTAGAGCTAGGGTTAAAGTTCTATGATCATATGCAGGCTCATGGTTGTTTAAAAGGTCAAAATTTACTATTTGGTTGTAAACATGGATATTCGATATCAGATAGTCCATGAAACTACTACCTATCCCATGGATACAACTCATCTGGTTAGATTTTGACCAGTTCATTAGACTATAGAAAATGATTAGATCTTGAGAACTACAAATCTTGATTAACTCAGTACTGTATAAATTCTCAGTCAAGTCTTTCAAATTTCTCTTGTATCTATTAGCTAAAACAAGGTCCCCGTCTAGCCATAAAGGATTAGAGTTGCAGTCATTCCTTACGATAATAGTTTGATTAGTTATAGTTCTAGCATTAAATTCTTCTAGCAGGAGGATACTACCTTCATTTCTCAGACTACAAATATCTTTTTCTAAGTTTTTATAGGGACAATTTTTATCTAGATTGTTTTTTGTATAAAAGGTAGAATTAATAGGCACAAAATAACAAATTCCTATATACATCTTCTTAGTATTGATATCTAAAATCTCCACCCAAATGAACTGATTGAGAGGGTATTTTTTGTGAATATGAATGTGAGGATAAATGTTTGCTCTTATGTAACAAACTATGCCTCCAACCTCTCTACGGGAGGACTTCTTGTTCCATGTTAACCACAATATAAATCCATCTACGTTAGGGACCTTAGATTCCTCATGCTCCCAAGTTTCAACTAGAAATACAATATCAATTTCACTTGGGATCCAACTTAATATAGTCTCTTTCTTCCAAGGAAAGCCCCGATAGTTCCAATAAAGGATCCGAAGTGTCTCAAACTGTTATTTATTGTTATCCTTTTGGTCTCTATCCCTAATAATAACTTTTTGGTTCCTAATTATTTCCCATTTTCCTTCATTTTTGTCTTCCTTTACCTTATGAACCTCCTTCTTTAATTTATATTTATCTTCTAGAATGAGGTCTTCATTTATAAATATTCTAGACACTTTTATGCTTGGATTTTAACTAAGTATGTCATATTTATGGGCAATAGAGCTAACCATAACCCGAATCAACCTATCTTTATGCTCAATTTTTTTTCCCAACCTTTTTTCTTCTATAAGACCCATTGATTCAATTTATGATTTGTTTTTTAATTCTTCCTTGACAATTGCTAATGTCTCCACGTGTTTCTATACTTTTATACCAAAATTTTTGAGTTTCAAGGCTCTTTTGTTACACTCATGGTCTAACTCTATGTGCTTTTTCATTTCGTCTTTGATAGGTTTGATATTCAATTTTTGTTCCAAGTTGTTTAGGGCCAAATTGTTAATTAACTTTTCATCTAGCTCTTTAATCTCGTCCCTAAGATTGTTATTTTATTCCACCTCTTCTTCCTTCCTTATTGTTTTTGTTCTTGGTTGTTTTTTTCTATTTCTTGTAATCTAGCCTCCATTTTTTGTAGTTGAGTCTGAAAACCTAATAGTTTATTGTTTGTTTGTCTCTAAATAATATCTTCAAAGGATCTAAAACTATTATCAAGCATTGTTACCAACTCATTTCGAAGCATTGTTACCAATTCACTTTGAAGTTTGGATTCTCTTTCTTCTCTACGTTTTTCTATTGATGATATAGATTCATGCAAACTTTCAAGGGTTCCTTTGTTAGGCCTTCCTCTATTAGATTTAGATATCAATGGTGAATTAATTGTATTGAAAATAAAAATAAATAATTAAGAAATTTGTGCACTTGATTCATGGAAGGGTTTGAATAGTCACGAACAACGTTATCATAGATGATATTTACTACAAAGCAGATTCATCGTAGACCCAGAAACAAATATTCACACAATAGAACAACAAAGTTAATATTAACCACCATAGAGATCATTTTTATTGTAGAGATATATTCACACAGTAGCACAACAAAGTTAATATTTACCACCATAAAGATAATATTTATTGTAGAGATATATTCACCGCAGAAATAATATTCACCATTGTATGCATTCACCACAGAGATAATAACTTCCTTTTAATTTAAAATAAAACAAAATACTCTAATAAACTTATTAACTTGATTTGATGTATTTTATGAGAGTGAATGTGATCTCATACAACATATACTTTAATAACCACAATAACTTCCTTTAATGTATTTTATGAAAGTCAACTCGATGCTCATCTTAATTTACATAATAACTTTCTTTAATGTATTTTATGAAAGTTGACTTGATGTCCATTTTAATTTAGGATAAAGTAGATACTTATACTTGAATAAGCATAATTTCTTCCTTCAAAAATAAATTAACTTGTATGGCAAAAATCAACCAATCAAATATAGTTATTAATATTTTTTTTTATAAATTTTAGATTTAGTGTTTAACAAACATGGTATTTCTACATAGTTCAATTACCTTAAGCAATTGCTTATATAAAAAAATTAAATATTAGTACACAAGTGTATTATTTGGTTAAAACCTTTAAACAAAGAAATAGTCTATGGCCCCATTCAATGTGGACACTTGAAGATATATTAATGAAAAATAAAATAATTTTACATATGAGTTTCTCACAATCAGTCATCAGCAAATGACCCTCCATGCTCTTTAAATAGATATCATGGACCAATTGGGTGTTCATCCATGGATCGATATAGTTGTTGGTATTAAGTAGAATATGAGTCATTGATCACTTTATGTCTAGAATATATCATGACTATTAGATTACATAACTACAAATGTGTTGGATATGCATTTTGGTTAAGTTTTGGGCTTTGCGCCAGAAGAAGTCAAAGAATAAAAGGAAGTTAGAAGATGTACCTGAGCACTTGACAAGAGAAAAATTTAAGAAGTCAAAGCACACAATATAAGAATGTGTGACGAACAAGCACGCAAAAGGTGGAAAATGGTTATAGACGGTTGGGTTTTTCGGGACATTTTTGTCCACTTTTGATCTAGGAGGATCTAAAAGGGAAAAAATTCAAAGTCCTAAAATCTCAAAAAAATTGGCATCAAGTCGAAGATCTTTTCAATGACATAAACGATTCATCAAACAAAGTTTGAAAAAAGAAGTTATGTGTAGTCAAAGTTGCAGTCAACCCAGTCAAAAGTCAACATTGATATCATCATCCATATAGTTGACGTCATCATCATCCATATAGAGTGATGTCAACATGATCTCATGCTGATGTCAACATGCTAACATGGCACCAATCAGGAGCTCACACGTGGCAGGATGATTTGGCAGTTTGGGTGGCCACATGGGCCTTTTAATGGGTGACAGATGGCACCTCAAGGTGATGCCTTGTGACACCATCAAGGGGCCTCCACATGGAATTCTGATGCAAAAACAGGTAGCGGTGAGTTAGTGGGATGACTAGATGAAAATGGTCAATGAAAAGGTGTCATGTGTCCCAATTAGTGGGCACCATGCAAATGCCCAATGTGAGCTACAGAACCGAAATAAAAATATATGTATATATATTTTTCCTTCGGTCTGACTAACACTGAATCCGAATAATGGACCAACGAATGGCTCCATATCTTGAAGTTGACGTCAAATCTAGGTTTTCGCAGATCCGTGCAACAGTCAAATCCAAATATTGGTGGTAGCGCTAAATACGTCGAATGTTTTAAACAATATACCAAATGTTGTGATCGTAATATAGTCGTTGGAATATATTTATGTTATGGTTTTAGAAAAGGACTAGAAGGGTGGGTCCACGGGGTTTGTGTTGGCTTGTTATATTCTTTGCAGTAAAAGTCTAGTCAATGTAAATCGACTGACGGTTGTAGGTCAAGGTGAATCGACATCAGGTCGAAGTCGAGGTGGATCGACAACAAGTTGAAGGTAAAGAGAGTCAATTGGGTAAATTTGAAGTCAAATATATCAATGACAAGTCAACCGACAAGAGTTCGAAGTGCGGGCATGAGATGACCGACTAGAGACCGAATGAAGGTTGACTAGTAGTCGACTCGTAAACCTAATTGGAGTTGACTATACTAGAATATTGAGATTTATGGGATTTGTAGCCAATGATATGCATGGATCTATAATCGTTTTTGGGTGCCAATCTTTAGGGTTTTCTTATTGTAAAGTGTTAAGAACCCAATACTTTCATACAAAAACAACACAAAGATTCATGGAACAATATAGAAGAACCACACTTTTATTATAAGAAAACCCTTGAGGTAGGGAAACACCATACAATGGATCCTATTATGGAAGGGATCATCTCTTGTTCACTTCCCTCTTCAAGGTGGCTTCCTCCCATTGAGCTACCGCTCCAAATACAATAATTCTCTTCATATCCCATTACATTGCTTGAACCCCTTTATATAGTGCTACCATCACCGAAGAACATTCTAGAGGAGGAATCTTCTAGAAGTAGAACCTTATAAGAAGTCCTATTACATTTATTATATATAACTACTCATTTATTATATCTAACTACTATAGTGGGCCTTATTTAATAATATAGTGGACCTAGTCCACCTTACATTGAATGGCCTCCACTATTATCATTATGGGTCCTCTGGGACCCCCCACTACCTCTCTAGCTACCAAACATTACATACCCCTTATGACAGAGTTGTCCTCAACGCTTGATGTAAAACCATATACCAGGGTCCCATGGATAAGTGTGGACCATAGTGCTGAAGTAGATTAGAGAACCAGGGTCTCATTGAGAAATCAAAGCCACCATGTTGAAGTAGTACAACCGCCATTGTAAACCAGGGTCCCATGTCCAAGTGCTCATGTGAACTCCACATAGAAGATATTGACACCCAATAACCAACTGAAAATTATGCTCCCAATACTGACACCTATCATGTGGATCCAAATAAGAATATCCATGCACATAGTTAGAAAGGGTCAAAGTTGACTCTAGAAGGAACAATACTATTGCAGAATATGCATGATGGACGTTAGTAATCAGAACTAGCTCCTAATTTGGGACATTGATGTTCTCTACATAAGGTGCAGTAGAGTCATCAAATAAAATATGGAAGTGGTTGTCATCGCATAAATGAAAACTATCCATATACCAATCATCGCAATCGGCCTCAAAATCAGACCAAGCATATATTTATTGATTCTATTCATCCCTGATGTCAACCATAAGAAATATCTCATGCATGTTATCCAATGAATCTTGAATACTATGAAAGCTATCATTGAAGCCTCCTGTGAGGCCCTCTACAAAGTCATGCAATGTGTTATTCAATGTGTCATACAATTGGGTTTTGAATGCTTAAGTCATCTATATAATTTCTTCGAGGGTTTGAGAGGAAATAACCATTGGAAACACCATATAGAATATACCAAAAGAAATATATTAAAATAATTTATCCAATGGAATTTATTCGGTAATAATTTGAGTACCCTATGAAAAGTTTTGAACTCTGCAGTCCCGCCGCCATCATGAAAAACCCAAAAAAATAGTTGATTTTAAATCAATGATATCTTCACTTCTAGAGCTCCGATTTGGACGATTTTCTTTTTAAATTGGGTTAAATTGTGAGAGGAACTCAGATTTGCATTTTTGTTTTTTAATTTAGCCTTAGATGTTGCAGAAATCAGAAAAATCATGCACCCATCCACGGAAAAA
>SNQJ01S0017266.1:82160-93355 GCA_010110895.2 Picea sitchensis
TTTTAGGGGAGAATATTCCACCTGGAGAATATTCTCTTTCAGTTGACACTTCAGTTTGACTAGTTGAGTTGAGTTTAGATGTTTCATTGGTTTTGTCACCATGCAACATTGAGATAATCACCAACTCATTACTCTTTGTTCAGTCAGTTAACTGAAGACTAGTTGATTAGTTAACTCAGCTAGGTGGCAGTTCACTCCCGTAACTGCTTGAGAGACTAGACTAGGTGGAAGTTTACTCTTGTAACTATTGGTGTGTGTCCAGATCAATCTAGACCACCACTATGGCTCATTAGTTACTCATTTATTCTATATATACTATAAATTATTCACTCTTTGAGTGTGGAATACGGTTAATGAGAATTCTTCCATTCTTTCTTTCTTGCTTCTTCTTTCTTAATTTCTCTTTGCAAATGTGTGTAGTATTTTCTAGCTAGATCTATTATGTGCAGGTTCAACACATTTACATATCGATGGTTAGTGGGTTCACTAATGTATCTAGTGAACACGAGACCAAACATTTTCTATGCGATTAACCAGCTAATTCAAGCGATGGTTAAGCCTACCAAACTCTTTTGGAAGGTGGGTAAGCATGTCCTGAGATATCTGAAGGGCACATCTGAGTATGGATTATGGTATAGACAGATGGATGAGGTGAAGTTGCATGGCTTCACGGATGCAGATTGGGTGGGCATCCCAATGGATAGAAATAGCACATCAGTGGGGATCTTTAGTATCAGATCTACAGTTGTTTCTTGGTACAACAGGAAACAGAGATCTGTGGCACTCAGTTCAGCGGAAGCATAATACATGGCAGCAAGTCAAGCTGCATGTGAGGCTATTTGGATGAGAAATCTCTTGGTTGGTTTGTTTGGTTCTCATTTAGATACGACAGTGATTTATTGTGATAATCAGAGTTGCATTAAACTCTCGATTAATCTTGTGTTTCATGATATATCTAAGCATATAGATATCCGGTATCATCATCTCAAATATTGTGTGTAGTAGAAAATCATGTTGCTTCAATACATTCCTACGAAAGATCAGGATGCATACATTTTGACGAATGTGCTCACCAAGAGAAAAATTGAATATTATAGAGATCGGATTGCGGTGAAGGATAATCCCTTTCTTGTTGAGAGGGAGTGTTAAAAATTCAACAAGAAACATGTGTCTAATTTACTATTCCCTTAAATAAATTGGACAATAAATAATAATCTATTATATCATTTATAACTGAGTGATTTGCAGTTGTAACATAATTATAAGTGTAGTTAAAAGAGTTAAGCTTAGTTGTACTAGTTGTAACTAAACTTGCACTAGTGAGAGTTCAGTGAATTAATTATTAATTAATTCACAATCAGTGAACTCACATGCAACTGAATATTTGCCACGGTTAACTACATGCATGTCAGATCCATTGGAGACCCAGCTGAGATAACAGGTGAAAGGGACAGTTTGGCTATCAATTTTGATTTGAGTGAAGTGCACTCATGCAATCACACATGCAGTGGATATGCTTATGAGCATGTGCAAACTAGGCAATTCGAATTCAATTGTGAGAATCCTAATTGCAGGGATTGTGCAAAGGAGGGAGGTTGTCTAGTGACAGAAATTGGCACATGTATTTGCTGAATTTTGTATGACAGTGTGAGACGATTGTATTGTATTGAGAGCTCTTGGATTAGAGTTTTGTATGAGATTGTTTCATGATCCATGATATACATAATATATGATAGTGGGGTTTTTAGATTTACGCTTTCCCTGTAAAACTTATGTGTTATGTGTTATTGATATTTCACTTTGTGATCGTGGTTTAATTTTCCGCAAGAATATTAGTAGAAGTGATTATGTATTTAATAGTGGCATATAATTGTTAGATCAGGAGAATCGTACGAAATACTTAATTTGTATTGAAATTTCTACAATATGTCTTTAAGAATTACATTAAAAAAAGAACCAACTTGGAATTCTTCGACTACAACCAAAAGGAGGCTCCAACCCCCTGTGTTCTCTGGATCCAACCAAAAGGTGGCTACAACCACCCAAATATCTGGCTCCAACCTGAAGGAGGCTACAACTCCCTGGTTATTCGGCTCCAACCAGAAGGTGGCTCCAACCACCTATCCTTGCCCCATCTTTCCGCGATGAAATATAAGTGCCAAATGTAGAAAACTTGTCACTGTCACTCTCTTACTGTCACTTAATCAACCAGTGTCACTATCAACCTATAACAACAAATTGTAACAACCTGTACCAAACAACCCGTATCAACAACCTGTAACAACCTGTACCAAGCAACCTGGACCAAGAAAAAATTATCAACAACCATAAGAACCTATACCAAGCAACCTGAACAAACAACTTGTAACAACACCTGTACCAACGATATGTACCCAACAACCTATGCCAATAACCTGTCATAATAATCTCATCAGCCAATCATTTACATCAACAACTAGTACGACATGTACCATCACAAGTTCATCAACCATGCACATCACAACACCTCACAACCATCACCAATACTAAGATCTCTATGCCACATAAACCATAAACCATGTGCCAAGATCACTAAAATAATGTCCAACAATATTAAATTCCTCTAAAAATGTACCAAGCATGTACACATCATGTCTCAATAACAAGCCAAGTTATACCTCATCAAGATGTACCAACATCACCATACCATACACCTCATGTATATGCCAACTCATCAAATAAGTATCTCATTGATGAAATCAACATATACCTCAACCATATACCAAAACATACATCAAGAAAACCATAAAGATTCCTCTATCAATACATCACAAATCCATAAGCCAAATACCATAAACCCTTACATAAAACCATGTGCCAAACCTCACTGTTATGTAGCCTCAAGCATGTACCATGTCATGATCCAATGTAACCATCAAAACATGAATATAAACATACCTGTAACTTTGTAACAGACTTGGTGTATGTGATCACAGACTTTCAAACCTTCGTTAACTTCAACAACAAGAGACTAGCATTTTCATCAAACTTTACTTTAGTCTCAAATGACTAATTTTGGATTAGTCAATAACCCTAACTTGCAACAAGAATAACTTTGTAAATTTAATGCATAAAGGTATGAAANCAAACCTTCGTTAACTTCAACAACAAGAGACTAGCATTTTCATCAAACTTTACTTTAGTCTCAAATGACTAATTTTGGATTAGTCAATAACCCTAACTTGCAACAAGAATAACTTTGTAAATTTAATGCATAAAGGTATGAAAGTTATAAAAAATATTCTTCAATTTCTTCTCTTCAAATCCTCCAGGTTTCACTACTTGGAACCTCCCTAAAGAGGAGTTATAGCAAAAATGACATACCTTTTTGAATTCTGGCTTATTCTAGAGAGAGAACTTGTAGATCATACCACACGCGAAATATTTTTTGTATGAATATGAAACTGGTACAAAACATACTACAGTCTATAATCTAAGCAATTCATTTGGTCTCACTAAACTGGGATATTTTATGAAGAATTTATGACGTTTTTACCTGGAACACCTATTTTAGATTAGTTTCAGGACTAGCCACAAACCCTATCATCCACATATTGTAACTCCAAAAATACAAGGGCCCACAAATTGAAGTTTTTATCACAGTTACTTGGATATGTTTTCTCAACATCCTCCATATTTCGCTATCTGAATCATTCTAGAAAAACATTTATTGTGAAAATGGTGATATGACCTGTAAATAACATACATTGGAGAGCATCATCAAAAGACTTTATCCTCCTTTGAATTTCGACCGTATTTAGTTCACCTTCCCTCTGCAATTATCCTTAGATATCCTTTGGTTACCTCAGTCACTTGTAGATATTCAATATTATCAATAGATGCTAATGTGATACCCTTGCTCTGTTATTTATACTCTCCAAGTAGCTTCCTCTAGAAGTATCCACTTAACCACTTTGTCCACTTAGCCACTTTGTCCACTTAAACACTATGTCATCTTTATTATTTAATTAATTTCTCCTTGCAACCACATTGACTAGGAATCTTCTTGAAGACTTTCTAGAATAATTGACTTCTTGTTGACCTTCTAGGGGCTTTTAGAATACTCTTGGGGATCTCCAACTTCATAAGTCCATATCTCACTAACCATGAGGAACCACGTGGAGTTACACATATCAACTAAAATGGAATGGCGTGTACTATCCATATAGAATAGTATTACTTGCATATTCATTCATCTTCATACCTTTATACCTCAAATAAACTTGAGTCCCTTACCCATACCTTTGTGCTACCGAAATTCGCTACTGGACTTCTCGAAGGGTTGACATAAATATCTAAGGGTTGAGATCAATATACAATATCACTCTCCAATGGTTGACATCAATGACAACCAACAATCCAAACCAACTGTCTATCATCCTAAGACAATTGTCTAACAATATCCCCCTTTGGCATTGATGGAAACACTTAGTCATGATAATTATTCCTGCTCATACTCCTCATCTATGTTTCTATCTCTCTCCCCCTTTTACATCAATGGAAAAGGGTATCACCCTTTAGGGATTCTCCCCCTATCTAAATTCCTTTGATATTTCTCTATGTTTCTAAACCTCTGATTACTCTCTCTCCCTTCATCTGAACAATATCTTCCCCTTTGAAAAAGGGTATCACTATGATGCAACAATGAATTCATATCTCTCATTCTTTGCTAATGATGATCACTCCCCCTGGAATCATGCCTATGTGATCTCTCTCTTTCTGACAACTTCTCTGAATGATCTTTCTAGTTGTCTTCTTGCTTATGTTTTTGTCCGTTGAGTACTTCTCTACAAGATTTTGTGTAGATGACATGCAAGGCTTCATATACCTGCTTCCTTTTGGGTTTTTTGTCTATTGGTTCTTTCTTGTGTAATCAACCAAAATATATGAAAATCATTCAATAATAAGAATTCAAATATTCATGTGTCATTATCATCCATTATGATAATGTTCCTTTATATTTGAACCACTCTATGAACCAATATATGAACCAGTCTTTGAATCCATGCTCTCATCCATTGTCATATATTTGTCCAAACCTGCTAAGTTTTCTTACGAATTCATCTGTGTCCATGTGACCCATACTATTCAACAATATTCTTATGATGATATCTCTCATGTTGATGATTTCTCTTTCCCTGTTATGTTATTCCCTTCATTTCTTTCCTTTCTGTGATCAACCAATTCCAAGTGTTAAGCCAATTCTAAGCATATTATGAATCCATATTTCTCCATACTATCTACGATTCTGCTACTCAACTTTCCACAATGATGACCCATCTGTCTTTGTACTATCATTAAGTCTTCACTGCTACAATTGATCATCAAATATCAAATGTGTCCATTGGTCTTCTCTATCTATAATCCAAACTCTACATGTTTGGAACAACATATGTTGAAGATATCTTTGTCTAAATACAATCATAGACTTCTTCCTGTGTAATTTTTTCAATTGATCAATATCTCATATTGTACTTCTTCTAACTGAATGCTTTGAGTATGTGGACTCAAACTATGTAAGTTTCTCAAAAAATGAAACTCTGATCTGTAGATCTGTTATCTAGACTCCCCATGTTCACCATACATATTTGTTGGGAGTCTCCAAGTCAGATGGATAAAAAAAGTGTCCACTCAGATGTAGAGTCATCATCATCTTCGTTGGTAGGCTCAACATCTTTCTGAACTCTGAAATATTTCTTTCTGTTTGTTGTAAGGCCTTCCTATTTCAGGGCCTAAAAAAAAATATATTATTTTGTAATCTCCTACTAAAATGACTGCAATTTAGTTTTGAATTTTTCTTTATGCAAGGAATAAAATGGTAAATAGACAACATAATAAATTAGACATCATAATAACAACAACATAATGATAAAAAAACAACTGTTAAAATACATACCTCGACCTGCATGTTGGCTGATTTATCCCCTTTCATGTTTGTTCTTGTTCTTGCCCAACTTCCACAACTGAATATTTAACTCCCATCCAACTAGGAACATTCTCTTCGGCTCCCTATATCTAGGAATCCTTGTGGTTTCTTGGCCCCTAAACCTAAAGTTCCTAGCAACAATAGTTCCCTTGTAAAATTTCCCCAAAACAATCCCTTTCCTCCAATTTCCTCCTTCTTCCTTCTCTCTTTCATAATTCCCTCCTTCTCTTGTTCTTCGCCAATTTTCCCCAAAACAAAAGACCCCTCTCCAAGTCCTCCCCCCTCTTCCTTATCCTCCTCTCTTGAATCCCTCCCCCTCATTCAATTTGACAACTACCTTATCCCCTCATTAATTCCCCAACAACCTGATCGCCTCATTGATTACTTCACCTACCTTTTTTATAATAAAATAATAAAAAGACTCATTGAATTTATTTTAATAATTAATTAAATTTAAATTAACAACTATGATAAATAAATAATCAAATTGGGTTATTACATACACCCACCCTTCAAGAAACTTCATCTTGAAGTTATAGTAATTTACAATACAAGGGTAATGATGCATGATTCATACATCCACATCAAATAAACAACATCTCCAATTTAAAACACTTATACATAATAGTGTACATGTGAAAGGAATGCATGTGTAGCTACCACATACAATACTCACACATGTACTAATGACAATAATTATCACACCTAAAGTAATTGTTATATGCGTCCAATCAGATCAATAAGACCATTCATTGCATAAAAGATAGTAAACCATTTAAAAAGTTCGCAAAATCCCTCAATGATAATAATTTATCGTGTAATAAAAATTCACTTAGATAATTGTAGCTCAGTTAAGAAATTATAAAAATACATATATACATATTTTTCAAAAAAAAAAAAAATCAAGAAATTCTACTATAAGGCGAAAGCCCCACACACTCTCAACTACAACTACTTCTAGTCATCATTCCTCCCTAACCTACTTCCATCTTCCATCCTTATCCTTCCTTCGTTGGACTATCTTAGAGCATCAACTATATTGACCTAACTCCAGATAGAACATGTAAGCGGAAGTGTCAACCCTCTTAACCAATATTCCCCAACAAGAAACTGGTAGTCATCATCACATGTCTAGGGGAGCGTTAGCTAACACCATCCTCTCATGAATCCAGTTTTCAGAGGATACATGGTGGGAAATGCCTCCACCCCTCCTAATATAACTAGGGTCAACACCCTACCATGGACCATAGAGTGGCACTGTTTTGCTGGGAATTTTGTCATCATATATTCACTTTCAGGCAGTCTCGCCACCTAAAAAACTTGCACTTGTCAACATATCATACCAATGCATTTGAACCAATATAATTTCACACACAAAGATTCATACCATATTGTTTCCTAGTTGATGTTCATGTCATCAACCTTTTTTCATCATTATCTTTGGGCTATTCCATACCCTATTGACCTGCAGATTAGTCTATAACATAAACTCATACATATCTATGCACTACTATCATGTAAATGAATTTAATCATATTCTCAATTCGGTATCCACGTACCAACAAATTTAAATATCAAAATTTTCAAGTTAGAAATAGATTGCATAATACCCATCATAATTCAAATAACGATAAACATTCATAGAACTAACATTCACATAAGTCCATATGTCTTAAAATTTCAAGTGTATCATCAATAGTTTCATAGTTAATAGAAAATAAAAGGTGATTAGGCCTTGATTAATTCTAGCTATCTAAGTCAAAAGGTGGCATTATATACACCCAACCTTCGGGAAACATATTCTCGAGGTGGCCAAAAAGAGTGAGGGATGATCTCTTCATAAGTTCTCTGTATCCTCCCAACTAGTAGATCTTGGGCTATACTTGTCCCACTGGACCTTAACTTGGTCTACTAGATGGCCCTTGAGTTGTCAGACCCTACGGTCCAATATGAATAATAGTTTGACCATGAGGGTTCTCTCCTCTGATACCTGCAATTCCTTCCAATTCAGTTTATGAGATTCATCAGCAACATAATAACGTAGAATAGATACATGAAAAACATTATGAGTTTTATGTAAGTGGGGTGGAAGTACGAGAAGATAGGCAATGAGTCCAATTCTCTCTTGGATTTTGAATAGTCCTATAAATCGAGGCGACAACTTTGTTCCCTTCCTGAACTAAATGGTACTCTTATTAGGCCTGATACGAATGAAAACCTGATCTTCCACTTTATAACTTCGGTCAGTCCTATATGCATCACCATAACATTTATGTTTATCCTATGCTTCCTTTAGTCGCTTCCTAATCTGAATCACCTGTTCCTCCATATCTTGAATCAATTCTAGCCCAATTGTCACTCAGTCTTCTAACCTTTCCCAACTCAATGGTGTCTTGAATGGACTTCCATAAAGAGCTTCATAGGATGGCATTCCAATGGAGCTATGAAAACTATTATTGTAGGTGAACTCTACCAAAGTTAGGTACTTCTCCCAATGGGTTTTATTATCCATAACATACATCCTAATAATGTCATCCATATCCTGATTTACTCTCTCATTTTTCCCATGTATTTCAGGATGATATGTTGTTCTTAATTTAAACTGAGTTCCCAATGTTGACTGTAAACTTGTCCAAAACCTAGATGTGAATAAGGAGTCTCTATCTGAAATCATGTTCTTGGGTAATCCATGTATATGGATGACCTCACTTATAAAAACTCATTCCACATTAATGACATCATAAGTGTCTCTAACTGAAATAAAATTAGAAATCTTATTCAACTTATCAACTATCACAAGAATGACATTGTGTCTATGCGATGTGAGTGGCAATCCCACAACAAAATTCATAGAAACTACTTCCCACTTGGACATAGGAACATCATGAGGTTGTAGGAGGCCTTCCAGGTGATGGTGTTCATCCTTCACTTGTTGACACTCTAGGAATTTTACAAGGAAATGAACAACATCACACTTCATTCCTACCCAAAAAAAAAGATTCTTCATGTCTACATACATTTTCTTCACACCCGGATGTGCACAATAAAGTGCTCTATGGGATTCCTTGAGTATGATGCTTCAAATATCTCCACCTTCTATGATGTACATCCTTCCCTGATATCTTAACAATCCATTTTCTTCAAGGCTATATCCTTCATATCTGGGTTCTAACTACCTTCCACTCTAGAGGGTTGAAGTAACCTTTAAATACCAACTATCTTCAAGGAATTTCCCCAACACTCACTCCCTTAGATTAAATTTTAATGGCACTAAGGAGAAGACACGTGGTATCCTACTCAGGGAATCTGTGACCACATTCTCCTTTCCCTTGATGTACAAAATTCCAAAATCGTACTCACTCAAAAAATCACTCCATTTCCTCTTCCTGGTATTGAGATCCCTTTGAGTGAAGAGATGCTTTAAGATTTCATGGTCTCTTTTAAGCTCAAAGATTTTCCCCACTAGATAATTCCTCCAAAGCTTCAGAGATAGCATTACAGTTTCCAACTCTAAATCATGAGTAGCATAACTCTCCTCATGTTTCTTCAAATTTCTTGACACATACACTATCACTTCTCCATCCTGCATTAGCACGGCCCTCGATCCTTACTTCAAGGAATTTGTGAAGACTATTAGGTCTTTCTCCATATCTGGCACTTGTAGAATTGACACACTAGTTAGTAACCTCTTAATATCGATGAATTCAGTATCACATTCCTCTGTCCATTCATACCTAACCCCCTTGTGCTGCAAGGTGGTGATGGGTTTCGCTATCATAGAGAACCCTTCCAGAAACCTTCGATAATAACCCGCTAGCCCTATTAAGCTTCCTAGATCATGAGAATTTTTCAATAGTGACCATTCCATAATGGCCTTTACCTTTTCTAGGTCCACATATATTCCTTCACCAGAAATGATATGACCTAAATATTCAATGTCTTTATGGAAGAAAGAACACTTCAGAAAATTGTCATTGATTTTTTTCTCTCTAAGGCATGACAACACCACTCGCAAGTGTTCCTCATGTTCTCTTTCGTTCTTGGAATAGATGATGATATCATCTAGAAACACCTTTACAAATCGATCTAAGTACTTTCAGAATACACCATTCATTAGGCTCATGAATATTTCTGGTGCATTGGTCAAACCAAAAGGCACTACAATGAACTCATAATTCCCAAAGCGAGTTCTAAAGGGAGTTTTAGGAATATCACCTTCCTTAATACTTAACTGGTGATACCCTCATCACAGATCAATTTTTGAGAAAATTGTTTCTCTTTTCATTTGATCAAAGAGATCATATATCCATGACATTGGGTACCTATGTTTCACTATATCATGGTTCAAGTCCCTGTAATCTATACACGGTGATAAGAAACCATCCTTCTTCTTGAAACAAATTACTAGTGCTCCCCAAGGTGAGATACTAGGCCTTATTATCCCTAAGTCAAGTAGTTTGTTCAACTACATCTGTAACTCACAAAGTTTTGGTGCCATCATCCTGTACGACGTCTTGGAAATTGGCTCTGCTCCGGGTTTTATCTCAATGGTAAAATCAAGCTCCCTCTCAGGAGGTAACCTAGGAAAATATTTTGGGAAAACATCCTCAAACTCCGACAATACTAAATACTGATCCAAGGAGGGTCCTTTCCTATCATTGACTACTTCCACTACATATAATCGACAACCTTTCTTCATGCAACGTTTAACCTTCATGGTCGAGATAAAGCATAGAGACACCTTCCTCCGTACATTGCAGATATATACTAACCTTCCTTCACCGTCAATCCAAATCACCCTTTTCACGAAACCATCTACCATAGATCGATGGGGTTATAACAAGTACATTCCAATGATTAGTTCATACATCCCTAGAGAAGTGACATATGTTAAGAACCAAATATCAATATAGCATAGAAAATCCTCAGAAAAATTACTCAACGCCTTGAAAAAGAGAGAATTTTAGATAATAAGCCTCTTCGAGGGGGAAACCTCCTTTTACCCCACGTAAATGTTCAAGTACAAGATGATTCAAAATGAAAATGTCTCCTTAGTATATATATAGGAGACTAGGAGGTATAATTACAACTAATGGCCTAAAGCCGACATAAATAAAATAACATTAATAATCTAATATACCCAATTAAGGGGTAATGAGCCAATATTAGGGCTTAACATGCCCCTCCCCTTGAGACAAGTGTTGTCTGCAATGCTTGAGTAACTCTGCAT